>BQNB010001302.1:0-142602 GCA_026074375.1 Tanacetum coccineum | reverse complement strand
AAGCTAGACAAAATACTCCTAAATATGCTAGATATGATTTTATTCAAGAAAGTATTGACTTTTTTTATCCAATAAGCTAAATCCAAACACTCCTTAAAAAACAAAATCGAGACTAATAAGCTTAAATAAGCTGACAAAAAAGCAGTTTCAAACAGAAAATAAGCCACCCACAATGAGAATAGTATGTTACGTTTTCTGTTTTTGAAAGAAAAATGAGATTTTTATCAAAATGAACCAAAACCAAACGCACGTCTAAACAAGCAAAGAAAAGAAAAACAAGGCAAAAATACAAGACATGGTATACGAATATGCAAACTATGAAACGATTGTTTTCGAAACAAGACACAACAAAGATAGTTAAATACTAATAGTGTTAACTATTGTTTGAAATATGGAGACAATTAATATTGTCTTGACTTATAAACTCAAAATAGGTCACATCACAAAATAAGTTATTCAAATAAGCTACAAACAAATAACACAATCGAACACTAAACCCACCCGAGGCTCGTGATACCACTTGTTATGATCGATAATCACTTCACTTCACCATTGTAGATTGAGTAAAAAAGAGGAAGAAATAAGATGAGATGTAGAGAGAGAAAGTAGAGAGAAGGATGAGAGAAAGAATGAAAGATTGGATTGCACTAGATAGAAAATGAGAACAACCAACTCTTATCCTTGTGTGGAGAAGGGTATTTATACTCCTAGACATGCCTAGGGTATTCCTTGGTGGACCGGGCTCGGGTTTTGTTTGGGCTTAAGCCCGCAACATGTGACAACCATGACTTGAGCAGGTTAGTCAAACTATTAGTGTTGACTTATGTATTTGTTTTAATGTATGGGTTATGTGTTATTTGTGTTAATATGTGTTTATATGCGTTTATGTGGATTATGTGGGAAATTGGTAGTCAATCTATTGAGTGTGATCATCTCAATGAGATTGGAATGGTGGTGAGATTGGTTAAATTCATTTCATTCACTTTTGGTGACAAGGAAATGATTTTTGTGGTTTAAGCGTTTTAGAGATTTATCGTGTAAGTATTTTTACGTATACGTATTTATGTGTTAGTAAAATTAGGTATGAACAGGCTTTAGTGGTAAGAATAAGAAAGAAATGAAATTTTTATTTTTGGAAAGTTAGGTTTTATAAAAATGAAAAGTTATTTATTTTTAAAGGTTTAGTAAAGTGCGTTTATGCAAAAAGGTATGCGCAAATAAGCTTAGGTTTTTGTAGAAAATTAAGGTAATACAAATAATTAGTTAATTGTTGGATTTGTTTAAGAGGTGAAAGCTATGATGTCAAAGACTTTTGGCTTGCTGCAACAGCCTGAGATACTGGAGTGAAAATGAGATATAATCACCATGGATTTTATCAGTAAATTTTACAGGGTCAAAGTAGTGAGTATGATATGATTTGGGTGATGGTTGATAGACTAACCAAGTAGCTCATCTTCTAGCTATACAAGAAGATTTTAAGATGTGAAGTTGGCAAGGATTTATATTGATGAGACAATAGCAAGGAATGGAATTCTGGTTACGATGAACTCATATTGAGATGGATGATTTACCTCGTGGTTTTGGCAGACGTTACAAAAAGTGTTTGAGACGCGGTTGGATTTAAGTACTGCTTAACATCCTCAAGCGGATGGATAAAGTGAACGTATGAGTCAGACTTTAGAAGATATAATGAGGGCATGTGTTATCAAATTGGTAGTAGTTATCATTTGAGCATTCGTTGTGCTCCGTTTGAAGCTTTTGTATGGAAGGAAATGTAGGTCGCCTGTTTTATTGGCTGAGATTAGAGAAAGTAGTTTGATTGGACCAGAATTGGTTCAAGAAACGACTGATAAAGTGGTGTTGATAAAAGAGAAGCTCAGAGCCGCGAGAGACCGTCAAAAGAGCTATGCCAATAATAGAAGCAAACAGTTAGAGTTTGAGGTAGGAGATCGGGTTATGTTAAAAGTGTCGCCTTGTAAGGGCGTGGTTGGTTTTGGGAAGAAAGGAAAGTTAGCACTGAGGTATGTAGAACCGTTTGAGATCCTTGAAAGGATTAGATCTATAGCTTATAGGTTGAGGTTGCTCGAGGAGTTGAGTAGTGTACATGACACATTCCATGTGTTGAAAAAAAATGTGTTTGGCGGATGCTAGTCTGCATGTGCCATTGGATGAGATCAAGGTTGACAAAACTCTTCGTTTTGTTGAGGAACTTGTTGAGAATAGTGAGCGTGTAATTAAGAGGTTAAAATGTAGCAGAATGGTGGTAGTTAAGGTCCATTTGGGCTCGAAGCGAGGTCTTTAGGACTTTAGACAAACTGAGTATCCACACTTGTTCATTGAGCAAGGGATCATTTGGAGTTTTAGTTAAAGTTAGGTACGTAAGGTTTCTTGTAGACCTTAGTATGCCCTTAGATGTGTTTGTGTGGTTTTGGTTAAAGTTATTTCATGAATAAACTCGAAGTCGAGCCGATTCTTCAAAAATGTTGGGCTTTGTAACAACTTATAACTTGGTTTCAAGACAGTTCTTGTTTGATGAGTTGCGAGACCAGGTTGTAAATGAAGTTGTTACGCAACTTAAGGTTTTTGACGAGTCTCCTCGATGACGGGGGAGGTTCAGGTAGTTGGATGTTTATTTTTATTTGGAGCGGTTATGCTGCTATGCCTACCCTTTTGTGGGCGGGTAAAGTTGTTAGCAGTAAGATATCTTGTGAAAGTTAGATGGAATTCAAAGTGTAACTTTGAGTTAACATGGGTATGGGAGGACTACTTGAAAGATAAGTATCCTCGATTAATTGTTTGGTAATGATAGAGTTGAAGCTTTTGGTTAAATCTCGGGACGAGATTTCCAAAAGGAGGGGATACTATGACAACCATGACTTGAGCAGGTTACTCAAACTATTAGTGTTGACTTATGTATCTGTTTCAATGTATGGGTTATGTGTTATTTGTGTTAATAGGTGTTTATATGCATTTATATGGATTATGTGGGAAATTGGTAGTCAATCTATTGAGTGTGATCATCTCAATGAAATTGAAATTGTGGTGAGATTGGTTAAATTCATTTCATTCAATTTTGGTGACTAGGAAATGATTTTTGTGGTTTAAGCGTTTTAGTGATTTATCGTGTAAGTATTTTTACGTATACGTATTTATGTGTTAGTAAACTTAGGTATGAACAGGCTTTAGTGGTAAGAATAAGAAAAAATTGAAATTTCTATTTTTGGAAAGTTAGGTTTTATAAAAATAAAAAGTTATTTATTTTTAAAGGTTTAGTAAAGTGCGTTTATGCAAAAAGGTATGCGCAAATAAGCTTAGGTTTTGTAGAAATTTAAGGTAATACAAATAATTAGTTAATTAATAATAAATAAATAAATAAATAAAATATATAAGGAGGTCCAATCGGCTAGTTTTGGGAAAAGAAAAGGGAAAAGAAAGAAAAAAGAGTTTTAATTGGAAAAACAATACTAAATAGGAATTATCTAGGATTTATATTGAGGCCTATAAATACAAAGTAAAATCCCTAACCCTCCCCCCCTTGTAGAACCGGCCGACTAAAGAGAGAAAAGAGGAAAAAAATTAGGGTTTTTGCTTTTTGTGGAGAAAACAAGTTCTAAGGTAGGTATTAATTAATCCTTGTTAATTATTAATCATTAATACATGTAATAATTATTATGATGTAATTAGGGTTTTATAAAATCTATAAATTAATGATGTTTAATCATATTGCAATGATTAGGTTTAAATTAGGATCATATGGGTGTATTCGTTAGGGTTTAGATCGCGTTAGAACTTGAATTAGAATAGGGCAGAATTTAGGGCTATGTTGTTCGGCTGTTATCTCGATGATGTTAATAGCTTTTGTGAAGTTTCCGGTGTCTATGATGTAGCTCAGAGAGTCTAGTTTCTAGAATATCCAGCCTCGAAGGTTTTTAAGGTCGGTAAGTCATTCAAATGTTGGTTACGAGAAAAGTTGTCAAAGCAGTAAATTCGGGTCAGATTTAGGTCAGATTACGAGGTATAAACCCCCACTTAAAATTTGAATTAGGATTAGCCAACCTACAGGAGTTTAGTTCTATGTGTCTATTAAAAATCCCTCAAAGTATAGCTTTTGATTTGGAGTCTATGCTTGGTTTTTAGGTCCAAACTTTTTAGTATGTGATCAGATCCGAAACTGAGTAGTTAAAAGTTTGATTTTATTTGGGGCACTTAAGAGTGGAAATAAATTAGTGGAAAAATCATGGAGTTAGTAGACTCATGGTATTGAACCTGTGATTTTTGGTAAAATTTATAAAGCTCAGTAGGTATGGTTTAGAAAATGGTAAAGTGATGTTAAAATTCTGCACTTTCGGGTAAATTGTAAGACTTTGGAAAAGTGTGTAAACATGTTGGTTTTGGTTGGGCATGGTGTCGTGGTGACCCATGAGGGTAATTAAACACCTTAGACATCCATCATATGATTGTTACATGGGCATAAGCAATTGGCTTGGTCGCATGTAACACGTGTTTGTTTTGATTGTTTAGATTTGTGCTAGTGTTTGTGGAAGCTGCAAAGCATCAGGTGAGTTTCATAGCCCCTTTTTCTTATGTTTTCTTGGGGTGAAAATGATGCTATGAGTTTAAATGTTTTAGTTACTGTGATAATGTGTTTTAAATGAGGCATGGGCTATACGTGACTATTGTATGTTATGTGCTACTTGCTATTGTTGTGGATCGTGGGACACGTTCCGTTCCCTTGTTTGTTGTGCTTGAGCGTGACCGTCTCAGGGCATTGATGGATTGTTAGTAGTGAGCGTGATCGTCTCATTGCTGTGGATTGTTGATAGTGAGCGTGATCGTCTCATTGTTGTGGATCGTGGGACACGTTCCGTTCCCTTGTTTGTGATGTTGAGCGTGACCGTCTCAACATGGTTTGGTGTGGTTGCATGTTAGCTTGTATGATAGTTCGTTTAATATCCTGCTATGCTATGTTTTATTTATCACAGTAATTGGTTTTAAAGGATTGTTATGTGTGTCTTAAACCTATGACTCTCACCAACTTTATGTTGACGTTTAAGCATCATTTTCAGGTGAGCACCATGGGAATAAGATAGAGAGAAGTGGCTAGAAAGAGACCGTAGGATGTCATGGAATTTATTGCTTTATTGTCTTGAATTTTGCCTTGTTTGGATTATGGATAATTGTTGCATGTCTTTGTATTGGCAAGAACTTCCGTTCCATCAATAAAGACGCCTTTTGGATTTTGGTTAGTTTTATGGGTATTGTTATGACACTTTGTGTCTATGCTTTACTTATTTATTTCATATAGAATTCTCTGTATAGACGCCATTGTGTTGTGATGATATCCTTTCTCGTTACGCCTCGCGTTTCCGCCTTGGCGGGGTGTGACAGATTGGTATCAGAGCCTTTGGTTATAGAGAAGTAGGTGGTTGAGCCTAGACTATAACCTAGGGGTCCTTCATGTAGATGCATTTAGGGCTTAAGTGTTTAATGCTATAACTGCTATGCTTCCCCTCTATTTTTGCATAGCTTATATATCTCGTATTTTGCTAAGTTGTCATTTTAGTTATTTTGAATGAGACAAGATGAAAAGAACAAAAATATGTGTAGGAATAAGTGAATACATTTAAAAATGGTAAAAACGGGGCTTTTCAAAGCTATTGATTCTTTATTTCCCCTTGACGAACACTTAGCTACTTTTCGAGGTAATTAGTCGAGGGGGATCGAGATTATTGGTTTTCTTAAGTGTTTACTTTTAGGCAAGTACGGAGACATGCAATAGTTTAGTATGGGGGATTTTGGTATGTGCTTAATTACACATACCATTTTCTATTAAAACCGGACTTGAGTGACCAAAAACGTACCAAAAATACATGGTATTTGTATGTTTTCACTTACATTGTGCAGGAAACGGATATCCGACAAAAGGACGAAAAATCACATCAAAAAGGACAAAACCGAGCGCGAGAACGGAAAGTGCGCAAGAAAAGTCAAAGTCAAAACCGAGGCCGAAACCAATAAAATACTTAATGGGCCAACCCGCACCTATCTAATGGGTCGGGTTAGCCCATTAAGGATTTTTATGAAAACTATTTCAATGCCCAATGCCCTTTACCCTTTAATCTTATAATTGGCCCAAAACAGTTAACTAAGCCCAATCACTTTAACTGCATGTTAGCCCATAACACCCTTTTAACCTTAACAGCCATTAGTTCAAGGACTACATTTGCAAACACACTTATATCCCTCAAGGACCTTTCTTGCCAACCTGTTAAAACCTTTACACCACTAAAGGACGATGCTTGTAATTGCATTATATACTTAGAGGGACCATAGTTGCCATCTCCCAAAACTATACCATGTCTCACTCAAAACCCATTTACCCGCCAAGAAGATACTGTATATCTTCTCACACACTTTGCGTGTGTTTTAACCCGTAGCAAACATGTCCAAGGGGGGGGGGGGGGGGGGGGGTGGGTGGGGTTGAGGGTGTTGTTGTATTTTTTGTGTTGTTGTGTGTATGTTCAACCCAAAACCTTCACACCCCATGACAAAAACCTCAACCCCACCCCCACATGGCTTAAGTACAGGTTGGCAATCCCTAGCATTCCCATTCGTTCTAGGTTAATGACAAAGGATTAAGGGTCAGGATAGGGCCAAGATGTGTTTTGGTTTCCTCTCACAGCAAAAACACAACAAACATAATGGATTGAAGACCTAGCAGCATATATAAGAGAATGAAGACGGAAGATATAATATATCTAGGAGTAGTTTAGTTTTTAATTTTATTTTTAATGTTTTATGTCATTTAATTACTGTAATTTACTTTTCAAAAGTCTGTAAAAAACCTTTTTCTGGTTAATGAAATTTCAGTTTACTTTTTTTATGTGTTTTTTAAACGTTATATGCAAATTTCTTAAAACGCTTGAAATTGATCATAATACTCTCAATAAGCTCTCATTGTCTCTTAACTAAATCTTACTCAATAATAAGCTTACATTAAAACATCTTAAGCGCTCTTTTTCTTAAGCTAAATCTTACTCATTTAAGCTTACATACATCTTAACTAAGTAACAACAGATGTCTCAAAAATTAGGGAATGATTTTGAGATGTTCAACAAAGCTTGTCATGTGTGTGGTAGTTTTGAACATTTGAGGAAAGATTGCAATAACTGGTATAATAATCAAAGGTTTAAAAAACCAGTTTGGACCAATGTTTAAAGGGTGAACAAACAAAATTTCTCTAAATTAACTCATCCTAGTCCAAAAAGGAACACGGTTCCAAGAACAGTCTTAACTAGGTCTGGCCCAATTTCACTTAATGCTGCTAGACTAGTTAATACTGTTCAACCAAGAACAGTAGTGAATAATGCAGGACCCATGAAAAATGTTATTAATAATGCATATTCAACTACTAGAAGGCCTTTTAACAAAATAACAACAGCTAATAACAGTAATTTTAATAAGAGGGTTAATATTGTTAATGATAAAAATGTTAGTGCTGCTAGGCCAAATGCAGTAGTTAATACTGCTAGGCCAAAAGCAGTTTTTAGTGCTGTTATGGGAAACAAGGGAAATGATGTTAAGGCCTCAGCATGTTAGGTTTGGAGACCAAAACATAAAGTCTTAGACCATGACTCCAGAAACAATGGTGCATCAATGTCCTTTAAAAGATTTGACTATGTTGATGCACAAGGCAGATTCAAGTTAGTAATGGCTTAGGTCCCCAAAAGAAACTAATTTTCCTACCATTATGTGCAGGGCAATCCACAGCAAGATTTGAAGGATAAAGGAGTGATTAACAGTGGATACTCTAGGCACGTGACAGAAAACAGATCCTATCTTACAGATTATGAAGAAATTAATGGATGATTTATTGCCTTTGGTGGTAATTCCAAAGGAGAGAAAATTACTAGGAAAGGTAAAATAAGAACTGGTAAATTGGACTTTGAAGATGTGTATTTTGTAAAGGAACAAAAGTTTAACCTCTTCAGTGTCTCACAAATGTGTGACAAGAAGAATAGTGTTCTTTCTACTGATACTCAATGTGTTGTTCTGTCTCCAGACTTTAAGTTAACTGATGAAAGTCTTGTTTTGCTTAAAGTTCCTAGAAAGGATAACATGTACAGTATTGATTTAAAGAATATTATTCCTCAAGGAGGACTAACTTATCTCTTTGTAAAAGCCACACCAGATGAATCTAATCTTTGGCATAGGCGGCTTGGACATGTAAATTTCAAAACAATGAATAAACTAGTAAAGGGAAACCTTGTAAGAGGTTTACCTTTAAAACTTTTTGAAATTAATCAAACTTGTGTTGCTTGTCAGAAGGGAAAGCAACACAGTGCTTCTTGTAAGTCCAAAACTGTCAGTTCAATCAGCCAACCATTACAAATATCGCACATGGATTTGTTTGGCCCAACATTTTTAAAGAGTTTAATGAAAAAGATGTAATGCCTAGTTGTCACAGATGATTTTAGTAGGTTTAGTTAGGTTTTCTTTTTAGCCACTAAGGATGAAACTTCTGAAATCCATAAAATATTTATAACAGGCATAGAAAATCTAATAGACCTTAAGGTGAAAGTGATTAGATGTGACAATGGATCTGAATTCAAGAATATGGTCATGAATCAATTCTATGAAATGAAGGGTATTAAGAGGGAATTTAGTGTTGCTAGGACTCCACAATAAAATGGAGTTACAGAAAGGAAAAATAGGACACTAATAGAGGCTTCTAGGACTATGCTAGCTGATTCAAAATTGCCAACAACTTTCTGGGCTGAAGCAGTTAATACTGCTTGTTATGTCCAAAATAGGGTGTTAGTTATCAAGCCTCACAACAAGACCCCTTATGAACTTTTTCTAGGTAGAAAACCTGCCTTAAATTTCATGAGACCATTTGGGTGTCCTATTATAATCCGTAATACCATAGATCACCTAGGTAAATTTGATGGAAAGGCTGATGAAGGATTCTTTGTAGGATACTCTACCATTAACAAAGCATTCAGAGTATTCAACAGTACAACTAGGATAGTAGAAGAGAACCTGCATGTTCAATTTAGTGAGAATACACCTAATATTGCAGGAAGTGGACCAAATTGGCTTTTTGATATAGATGCACTAACAAAATCTATGAACTATAAGCCAGTTGTTACAGGGAATCAATCTAATGGTAGTACAGGTACAAAAGCATGTGATAATGCAGGTAAAGCTAGAATGGAGACAATACCTGGCAAAGATTACATACTGCTACCATTATCCATTCAAGATCCACCATTCTCTTCTAGTTCAAAGGATTCTCCTGATGCTGGATTCAAACCATCAGGGGAGGAGGAAAAGAAGGATGCTGAAGATCCAGGGAATAAAAGTGGAAATCCAACTGAAGGGAAAGATAGTGAGGTTCCAAGTACAGAGGAGCCAAGAATTAATCAAGAGAAGGATGACAATATTAACAGCACTAACAATATTAATACTGCTAGTGATGGAAACAGCACTAACAATGTTAATGCTGTTAGTTCAACTGTTAATGCTGTTGGCTCAGAAGTTAATGATGTTGATCCAAAAACAAGCATTGAACTTCTAAATGATCCAAATATGCCTGAATTGAAAGATATTGTTTATTCAGATGATGATGAAGATGTTGGTGCAGAGGCTGACATAAACAATTTGGATACACATATCCCTGTCAGTCCTATTCCAACTACCAGAATTCACAAGGATCATCCAGTTGAACAAATCATTGGAGACATATATTCAGCACCTCAAACCAGAAGGATGACAAAGAGTGTGACTGAACAAGCTATGTTTAGTTCAGTGCAGCAGAGGACCAACCATAAAGACTTTCAGAATTGTCTGTTTGCATGTTTCTTATCACAAGAAGAGCCCAAGAAGGTAATTCAAGCATTAAAAGATCCAAGCTGGATAGAAGCTATGTAAGAGGAGCTTCTGCAGTTCAAGTTACAACAGGTTTGGACCTTGGTGGATTTACCTAATGGCAAAAGGGCCATTGGTACTAAATGGGTGTACAGAAACAAGAAAGATGAAAGAGGCATTGTGATTAAGAATAAAGCAAGATTGGTTGCACAAGGATACACACAAGAGGAAGGAATTGATTATGATGAGGTTTTTGCTCTTGTTGCTAGAATTGAAGCAATTAGGCTATTCTTAGCCTATGCCTCATTTAAAGACTTTGTGGTGTATCAGATGGATGTCAAGAGTGCTTTTCTATATGGAAAGATTGAAGAGGAAGTCTATGTTTGTCAACCACCAGGATTTGAAGATCCAGACTTCCCTGACAGAGTTTACAAGGTAGAAAAGGCTCTCTATGGTTTGCATCAAGCTCCCAGAGCTTGGTATGAAACCTTGTCAACTTATTTGTTGGACAATGGGTTTCAGAGAGGAAAGATAGACAAGACTTTATTTATCAGAAGAGACAAAGGTGATATTCTGTTAGTTCAAGTATATGTAGATGATATCATTTTTGGCTCTACAAAGAAGTCATTATGCACTGATTTTGAGAAAATGATGCATAAGAAGTTTCAAATGAGTTCTATGGGTGAACTCACATTCTTCCTAGGACTGCAAGTGAAGCAGAAGGAAGATGGGATTTTTATAAGCCAAGACAAGTATGTGACTGAGATTTTGAAGAAATTTGGCTTTAGTGATGTCAAGACAGCAAGCACACCCATGGAAACCCATAAGCCTTTGCTCAAAGATGCAGATGGTGAAGATGTAGATGAACACTTGTATAGATCCATGATTGGATCATTGATGTATCTAACTTCTTCAAGGCCTGATATTATGTTTGTAGTATGTGCTTGTGCAAGATTCCAAGTCAATCCTAAAAATTCACATCTTCATGCCGTGAAAAGGATCTTTAGATACTTAAAAGGTCAATCTAAATTGGGCCTTTGGTATCCTAAGGATTCACCTTTTGATTTGGTGGCATATACTAACAGTGACTATGCAGGAGCAAGCTTAGATAAGAAGTCCACAACGAGAGGTTTTCAATTCCTAGGGTGTAGGTTGATTTCATGGCAATGCAAGAAGCATACTGTGGTTGATAATTCCACAACTGAAGTTGCTTCCAATTACCGTGGACAAGTGCTTTGGATTCCAAATCAATTGCTAGATTATGGATATAACTTTATGCAGACTAAGATTCATATTGATAATGAGAGTACTATCTGCATAGTGAAGAACCCTGTTTTTCACTCAAAGACAAAGCACATTGAGACAAAGCATATATAGAGATTAGATATCACTTTATTAGGGATTGCAATGAAAAGAAGTTGATTCATATGGTTAAAATCCATACTAACAAGAATGTTACAGATTTAGTTACAAAAGCTTTTGATGTAAGTAGGTTTCAATATTTGATTGCTAGTATTGGAATGCTAAATTCTTGAAATCTTTTATCTCTTTATGTATTTGTAGAGTTTTGTATAAATTAGTACTATTATTCATGTCATTAAAAGATTCTGCTGTTAAGTATAATTAGTGCTGCTAGTTATACTTAATACTGCTAAGTTAATGCTGTTAGTTATATTATACTGCGGATATGATTAAACCATTGTGAAAATTGTGAGAAAGAGAATTGAGAGAGGTGGTGAGAATAAAAACAGAAAGAGAGATTTGTAAAAACAGAAAGAGTGATTTGGTGAGTAAAAGAATTAAGAGAATTTATGAGTTGAAAAACAGAAAGAGAGCTATGTGAAATAAAAAAATAGACAGAGTGATTTGGTGAGAAAAAGAATTGAGAGAAGTTGTGAGTTGAAAAACAGAAAGAGAGTTGAATATATTAAAAACAGAGAGTGTTTGGACTGGAATTAGAGTTAATGCTGGTAACTCAAATTTAATGCTGCTAGGCATAACTTACTACTGCTATTGAAAGTTAATGTTGCTAGGCATAACTTACTACTGCTGTTGAAAGTTAATGCTGCTAGGCATAAACTTACTACTGCTGTTGAAAGTTAATGCTTCTAGGCATAACTTACAACTGCTGGTGAACGTTAATGTTGTTGAGGGTATTTTCATAAATACTTTGATTAAGGGTTTCATTCACTCATTTAATCGATTTCATTCAATCATATACTCTCTAATCACAAACCCTAACTTAATTTCATCATCAAAACCCAACACAATTGGACGACCCTACAGTATGCTGTTCTCACAATTTGGTCGCGTTTTTGTCTAAACCGCTGAAATTGAGGTTTGAGCAGATAATTAGTATTCTGAATGCAAACCCTATAAGATATGAACTAACGATCAATCCAACTATCTATACTTTGTGCATTGAACAATTCTAGGCTACTGTCAAGGTGACAACTGTCAATGGGGAAGTAAATACAAGCCCTAGTGGATGGGAAGAAGATAATCGTTACTGAAGCATCTGTTAGACGTGACCTTCAACTGAATGATGAGGAAGGTATGGATTGCTTGCCAAATGCTACCATTTTTGAAGAACTTACAAGGATGGGGTATGAAAAACTTTCACAGAAGCTTACATTCTATAAGGCATTCTTTTCTCCTCAATGAAATTCCTTATTCATACCATTTTGCAATGCCTAAGTGCTAAGACTACTACATGGAATGAATTTAGTAGCACTATGGCTTCTGCAATTAGAAAGAAGGAATGTCAAATCATAAAAGGATTTATGTTACACCCTCTCACACTAAGAAGATTTTTAGAAACATGAGAAGGGTAGGGAAAGGCTTTTCTGGAAGAGAAACACCCTTATTTCCAACAATGATGGTACAAGCTCAAGAAGAAATGGGTGAAGGTTCAACAAATCCTACTGATCCCCATCACACACCCACCATTATTCAACCATCAACATCTTAAACTCAAAAGAAACAAAAACCTAGGAAGCCAAAGAGAAAGGACACTGAGGTACCTCAGCCTAGTGGTCCTACATACAATGTTACAGATAAGGCTATCTATGAGGAGATGGATGCAGTTTGGAAAGGGCTGCCATTACTGGTACTAGCTTAGATACATAGCAGGATAGGGGTAACATCAATAAGACCCAATCCAAGGCAACACTTAATGAAGCAATTCTTTAGGAACTAGTTCAAGAGTGGTCCCAGGTGCCAAGAAACCATGGGGGATTTAAAAATACCTTTTTTTTTTTTTCTCAAGCTGGGTGTGAGATGTTTCTTAAAACTATCTATTGATTCACTACCGCAGGGTGTTAACACAACCTAGATGTGATGAGGGTTAGTCTAAAACTAAAGGAATTGATAGAATTATGTACCAATTTGCAAAGATAAGTTATTGATTTGAGTAAACTAAAGACCTTCTCAAGCTCGGGACGATTTACAAGTTTGAAAAGGAGGGTCTGAGACTAGAGAAGAAAGGTGGGTCAAGAGTCATTGAGAAGAAAGGAGGGTCATGACTATTACCAGAGAATTCTGGGCTGATGGTTAGTTCAAAGACGGTACTAGTGTTCAGTCATTACTTAATAGTTTTGACAGTGTAAGATCTTGGAAAACTTTGTACAAATTAGGGTAAGCTAAGTATGGATTCAAAACAAGGATCCAAGGGTGGACTTAGATTTAGTTTTATATGGAGATTTAAAGACAATGTTTGAACCACATGTAGAGGATAATGTATGGAAAAATCAATCAGACTACAAAGTATTGGATTGGAAGCTATATGATTCATGTGAAGAACATTCATTGAGGAAGCAAAATGTGAACATTCATATGTTGGTAGAAAAGAGATATCCTCTTACAGCACCTACAATTACATATATGCTAAATAGGAAGCTGCAAGTTGATCATTGGAATGAATATGTGTTATCATGCTTCTTACAAGCTCATAACAAAAAAGAAAAGAACAATGAAGTGTTTGGAAGACATCCTTCTGGTGATTAATGAAGTTTCATTGAAGAAAACCTTGAATTGTTGAAGAAGAATATCATGTTTAGGGGAGGATTATTGGAATTAAAAGTCTTCAAGAGGTTCTTGAAGTTACTGCTGCTAAGATTTGTGCTACTGCTGCTAAGCTAAAGTTAGTGTTGTTCAATAATCTTAATGAAAAATATGCTAAGTAGTTAGTACTGCTAGTGTAACTTAGTACTGCTAGTGTAAATTTTGTACTGCTAGTGTATTTTAGTACTGCTAGTACTATTGTAGGAATTGTTAGTACTACTTGGAGTAAAGTTAGTACGGATGGTGAGATTGAAGAAAATATTTAGTAGTTACTACTGCTTGTACACGTTAATGCTGCTGGTGTATAAGTACTATGCTTGGTAGAGTTAGTGCTGCTGGTACAAATTAAAACTGCTGATAGTTAAAACTGCTGAAAGTTTACAACTGTTGAAGATAAAGATTGCTTGAAGATCAAGATGATTATGAGATAAGGTGGTTATTATAGAACAGATCTCTTGAGAATAATCTAGTTTTTAGTAATATAATGTAATCGACTAGGACTCATTGGGTATAAAGGAGGTATAGGGCATAGAGTTTTTTGTTTCTAGTGTATAAGTCATGGTCAAGGTTTTGTAACCTAATACTAGGAGAGTATTCGTATTTATAATAATATATTGGTGCTTTTATTGTTGAAATTTATATTGTTTTGTGTTACTGAAGAATTCTCTTATATTAAGATTAGATTAGCATACATCTTTAGTAATATCATACAAAGTTTCTTAAAATAAGTTGTGTTAGATTTATATGCATATCTAATCCTTTATACAGCTTAATTAATTTGATCAATTAGTAGTTATCTGGGATCTAACATAAACTAAAAGGATGCTTTATGCGGATACGTTAATTGTGACAGGATTCAACGTGTCTAGGTCTTAGGATGATGTCCCGCCTAAGTCTTAAGAATGATATGCCGCTTCGAGATAAGAAATCATTGTACTAAATAAACAAACCAGCATTTAATCGGATTTAATATGGCTAATATAGTTTTCTATTATTTAGCTTGTACTGCTCTTTTATCTTCTGATTGTTTTCTTGCATGTTTATTGTGTTTAGAATTGATTATTGTCACCATAAAACCTGTGCCAGTCTCTCAGGCTGAAAACCCCCCATCTATCATTAGAAGCGTATATAGCATAGGTTTAACAAGTAATTAGAATTAACTTAAGTAGAAGTAATTAAAATACTGATAGATTATAAGGTTAATGACCTCGCTCTTAGTGTTCGACACCCTACTTACCACAAAACTTCACCCGAACGGGTACACTGCCCGTTAAAGTGTTGTTTTAGGATAAGTTGGCTAAATATAAATTTAAAACTTGGTAATCAATAAATTGACCCTACACGACAGCACATCAAGTTTTTGGCGCCGCTGCCGGGGAGTGAAGTTGTTTAATTCTTGTTTTTATTAGTGTTTTAGTTTAGATCTAGTTTAGTTTAGATTAATTTGCATACTTGTGTGTTTGTTTTGTGTGTTTAATTTTCTACATTGTATATTTTGCATATTGTGTGTTTGTGTGTTTTTCTGCATTCTTAAAGTTCACTGTAACTTTCTAAGTCAAATACTCAATACGGGGTATTCATCTTCTTGGATACGGTGTATAAATTTTTTCAAACCAATACAGCGTATTCGACTCTATCATCCATACGGCGTATTCAGTTTACTGAATACGGCAGAATACGGCGTATTAGTCTATTTGACCATTTTCTTTACTAGGAAATTTATTACAGGTAAAAATGGACGACCCCAACATTACTATGGAAGAGTATATCAGGCTTGAGGAAGAAAAAGCTCGTAGGCATGGTAAGGTGTATAACTGGGAAACTGCTACGTATGGTAAGATCAGGTATAATGAAGACGTTCACGACCTCAGATCTGTTGAAACTAAATTCTCAGCCATAGTCTTTAATGGCGCATTAACATCTGAAGTAAGATCTCCTAATGAACCCCACGGCAAGTCCTTCTTAACGAAAATGAATTGACTTTACGAAATCGTATGATGAATCCGACGATGAAGATTACACGGTAATTTATGACAAAAATTTATTTTCTTATAAAATAATTTATGTCGACGATTTGAAAACGGATTCGGAAAATGATAATGATAATATGCCTTTGTTTTCGTCACCCGAGCCTACGGTCAGTTATTTTGATGATTTAGACTACTTTAAAGAATTTGAGAACGAATTTCCAACCGTTGTTTACAATGATGCTCTAACGTCTAAATCAGATTTCTTAACTGAACCTTACTGTATGTACATCAACATATGATGAATTTCCATTTGAAAGTGAAATATCCATTGTCCGAATGTGATGAAAGAGGACCAAAATGTTTTTACTTTAATGTTCTATTAGTTCAGCAACGAAGCACCTCTTCGTTCCTACTCCACTCCCCGAGTACTCCACTCGAGATTTCACTATGTCAACAAACTCCCTTTAGGCGAAGAAAACCGTTTATACGTCGCTTACTTACTTTTCCGACACTAAGCTAGATGTCGAGTCCTAATCTTAGCTAGAACCAATCTAAGACTTCACTAAGTCTTCACACACTCATAAGATATACATTCTTGGATTGGCACACAATCCAAATCACACCAATATACAATATACACACTTGGATCTACACGCGATCCAATTTATACAACGACACAAAACAAATGTAATGAATGTTTGGGATCTTAAATAAGAAAAGAGAGAGAGATTACTTGATAACAATTTGTATGTAGAAGAATACGATTGATCTTCTCTTGCACTTGATTAGAAGGTGAAGAAGGGAGGAAGAAAGAATTAATCACTTGAAACAAAATCAAGGAATGTTAGTGATCAAGATATGTGTTTTAGAAAGAAAGGAAAAAGAGAGAAAACTAGATTTGATAGAATTTTTGGCAAGAGGAAGTCTGTTTTGAAATGGGGTGGCCCAGTATTTATAGGGGACAAAAAATAACCATTGCTGGAGGCGGTCCCGGCGGTCCCTTATATATAAGAGGGCCGCCGACCCTATAAGGGGGCCGCCGCTAGACTTCGCTCCATTTTTTGTCCTTTTGTGATGAATGTTGTATCTGTTATGAAACCTTCCATTTTGGGGGAAAATTTGAAATTCAAATTTTATGTTTTTAATAAAATATTTCTTTTAATAAATAAATAATTTGTTTTTATATTTTTATAAAAACATTTTTGTGGAAGTATAAGATTTAAGAAAAATTATTTTCTTGATCACTAATAATGTTTAATGATTTTTTATCCATACTTTAAGTGATTAATCCTAGAAAATAGAATTTTATGATTAGTAATTTATAAACGTTTAATTTTATCGTAAACGTTTTCACATTTTGTTATTATCAAAACATTGAGAGGTTGAAAAATATAAATAACGTTTTTGGACATTATTTGTATTAACAACCCTTAATGCCAATTTGTGAAAATTAAGCCTATTCCGTTTCCTAACGTTTACTAAAAATATTCTACAAAAATATAAGTGTGATGGTGATGTAGTAGACTTTAGAACTTGGCCTGGTATATCACTCGAGACCACAATGATGGGTACTATGGATTTAGATGGAGAAACATTTTAACTGGTAAATTTCTAGGAATGCACCAAAAAGCCTATATGTTGTAAAATTAACTAACTACATTGGTTAGTTAAATTCCGTGTATCCCTTTGCTTACTCTCATTATACGAGTAAGATCTCTTAGAAAAACCTGTTGATCCATTCTTGTCTTTTTCACACCATATGTCTATTTTGTTACACCTTTACACCTTAGCCTACCCTGTAGATTAAGCCTACTTAATCAAAGTTGCTAGTTGCTTTTGTGTAAAGTTTTGTATTTTCTGTGTCAAGGTGAAATTTTCTATCTCTGTTATGGTCGGGAAATTGCACAATGCAATGGGGAAGCTCGTATATTTTGCTACTTTCGCGATTATGTATTATGTCCAAAGATGAAGAGTTGAAGGAAAAATTATCAAGAAAAATTATAATTGTGAAGACGGTGAAATTACACCGAGGTTTATGTTATAAGAAAAAAAATGAAAAAATAAAAAAAGCATCAAAAAAGAGAAGAAAGTTTAATAGTTGGTTCGTTAAACTTAAACCGAAGAAATTCTTGGAAGGATCGATTATTCGTGGATAAAAGTCAACGATGTATAGTTTTGGATTAAGTGGTCGATATCACCATTTTTGTAAAAGTATGTAAGTTTGGGATGTAAGGGAAGTTGACCGTTATAGGAACGCCAACTTAGGTTGTCTTTGGCATTTCTATAATTGAGGCGTTTGTATATATTTCGAGTCTTTATCATGGAACGGTCGGGGGAAAAGTTACTAGCAACTACCTTATTAGTTCAAGCTTAATCTATTTGTTTTGTGAATTTTATTTAACAACAATTTACTTCTCATTCCTAGAAATTAACCTTAGGTTTTACTCGAACGAGGTTGGATTGAGTCATGCATGTCTATTCCGTCGTTACGGCCATGTATACGTGATTTAGCCTCCTTGTTGGTTTACGACTTTTGGTGAAAACTAGAAGGTCCCTACCCTATATCATTTTTCATCCTAACCTTTGGTTAAACTCGAATGAAGATGTGTTCGAACACACATGTCTATTCCGTCATTATAGCCGTGTATGTGTGCTTTAGCTACCTTGTTGGGGGTGGTACTATCAGTGAAAGATTGTTAGAATGATTAACCCTTAGCCTTTAATAAAACCCAATTTACCTTTTGACTTGTTTCTCCTTAGCTCTAGTGGTGGAGATGTGTATCCTTGCCAAGCTTATGATACGAAGCTAATCACGACCGAGCAATTGAGCGTACCACTTAAATGTTACACCCTAGATTAGTTGAGTGATCTGAGTGATTTCATTTCCATATTTCGTGAGGTGCTTGGTCTTGTACAGGTGATTAAAACAAAAGAAGTGCTTAAACGGAAAAATCCTTGACTTCGGTTAGGATACATTTTCAATATAATCTAGAGTCTACTTGAGGACAAGTAGGATTCAAGTGGGGGGATATTTGATGACATCAAATAACGTCACATTTATACCATCATTTATCCCGAATAAACTAACCACTTTTGTATAATTATTGCAAGAATGTGTACTTAATTGTTTAAAAGTGTTATTTGCAGTAATTGAGGAGTGATTTGTGAAGACATGCTAAAAGGCGCATATTTTGGAGCTAAAACGAAGACATTTGAAGATTACCCCATTCTGACCAATACGCCGTATCCAGGAAAAGAGATACGGCGTATCAGCGCCAAGTCTTCACAAGAAAACGCGTATTCATAATTCTCAATACGGCGTATCCACCTTCTGCCATACGCCGTATCTATGATGATAACTATTCAGAGATATGAAGATATTATTATTTTGGGAATGTATATTGTATTGATTGTAAACTTTGCGCGCACTCCAAGGGATACACCCTAATACGCCGTATTGGCCTAGCCATATACAGCGTATCCAAGCTTTTTCAGAGGTTATAAATAGAAGACTCAAAAATGAGTTTTCAGTGTGCAAAATCATATTCTTCATACCATACACATAAAAGACTATTTTCTGAAGAGAATAAGAGCAATAAAGGTCAAGCATCGATCACGATTCCATAGAAGACACCATGTAATTTTCTTACTCTTGTAATCATTTAATTTTTGGTATCGTTCGGTAAAACGTTTTGTTTACCTTGGTTATTTGATCACACTTGTATAATTACAATGGTTATGGGATAATACCCTTGGTATTATCCACCTTAATGAAGATTTAATGTTTGGTTTGTTTTAAATTCGATTTACTTAATTTATCATCGAAAGTTTAATTATGTTTATCACATGATACTTGTCTACGTGTTTGAATATGCGACCTATCATTCAACTGGGTCTAGTTACGCCTAACAAGTGAGCTAGATACTGGGATAGCTCTCCATATCATTTTTTATATTACTAGACCAATAGGATCACAAGTAGGGGTGAGCATCGGGACCAAACCGACCCGTCCCGACCCGATCCCGACTCATCCCGAAACCGACATCGTGGAAAACCCAAACCGAATCCCGACCCGATTTAATCCCGAGTCCCGAACCGAACCGAGTTAGGCCCGAGTAATCCCGGTTTGTGTGGTTTTCTTTGTGCGATCCCGACTCATCCCGAGTCCCGAACCGAACCGAGTCCCGACATCGTGGAAAACCCATCCTGAGTCCCGACCCGAGTAAGGTCGGTTTGTGTCGGTCGGTGTCGGTTTCGGTCGGTTTGTGTCGGTTTTCGGTTGTCGGTCGGTTTTGCTCACCCCTAATCACAAGTAATGTTCTGTCTTTGTCTTTAAATTAAGAGCTTAGTTGGACCGGCAGATGGCCCGTAATATTTCAACAAGTATGTTCTTGATTAATTGATAAAGATTCGAATAGTGGACTACCAGTATATAAAATACCATCAAACAGTAAGTGGGTAAAGTCCCGATGGGCTAGGGTTTATCAAGATCACCATTGCTATAATCCCTAGATATATTATAATTAAACTAAAAGGATGCTTTATGCGGATTCGTTAATTGTGACAGGATTCAACATGTCTAGTTCTTAGGATGATGTCCCGCCTAAGTCTTAGGAATGATATGCCGCTTCGAGATAAGAAATCATTGCACTAAAGAAACAAACCGGCATTTAATTGGATTTAATATGGCTAATACAATTTTCTATTATTTGGCTTGTACCGCTCTTTTATCTTCTGATTGTTTTCTTGCATGTTTATTGTGTTTAGAATTGATTATTGTCACCATAAAACATGTGTCAGTCTCTCAGGCTGAAACCCCTCCCATATCTGTTTGAAGCGTATATAGCATAGGGTTAACAAGTAATTAGAATTAACTTAAGTAGACGTAATTAAAATACTGATAGATTATAAGGTTAACGACCTCGCTCTTAGTGGTCGACACTCTACTTACCACGAAACTCCACCCGATCGGGTACACTGCCCGATAAAGTGTTGTTTTTGGTTGAGTTGACAAAATATAAATTTAAAACTTGAATCATAAAATTATACACCACACAACGACACATTACTTATCTTCAGGTTCATCAACTGAATCATGTACCCATTCATGTTGCTATGCACTTAACTGAATCCATGCTTCCTCTTTCTTACATAACAACATCATGTCCTTGTGATAAGCCGAATCCTTTTCCCTTTTTGCTTTACTGCATTCCTTAGCTACATGCCTAAACTTTTTACAAATGAAACATTAAATCTCAATCTGTTGCACCACCTGATTCCATACAGTGTCCCTATTCCTAGCAACATTAACAGCCCTTTGATTCTCATACTGGCCAGTTTGTCTGTCATACCCAGTTGTTCTTTCTGTTCTTGAAGTATTATCAATGTTCTTGTTCCTGATGTTTGATGAAGTTCTGAGGCTGTTGTTGGTAGGTTTGTAGATTATCTTAAAGGATGTTGAGATCAAAGCCATGAGTTTCTAAATTTCCTTGTCCATGGGAGTCTCTTCTTCATCACTGAAAACTTTATGATCTGACTCAGATGGTGGAGAATGAGCTTTATCAATCTCTTTTTCTTTGCTTTGGATAGCAGCATGTGATCTGGTTGATGAGGTTTGAGTGTAGTAAGTGGGTTTTGTCTAAGGATGATAAGCTAGATGTTGAATAGCAACAACAAGTGTAAGTGGGTTAGCATTATGTACTTGTCTTTCATCTCGTATCTCATTTACTTCATTCTGATGTCGCTTCAGAATGTCAAATAGTTTTTGGTATGTCACTTTCTTTAGATCACAACTTTGCTTAACAATTGTCATAAACCGTTGCCATTATTACTTAAGTTAAAGTAAGAACTGAACGTTCACGTGATGGTTGTCAATTATACATTCATTCCTAACTAACTCATTCATCATTTGGTAGAACCTTGAGTAGTACGATTCAAGTGATTCACCATCTTTAGATGTTAATTTTCTAAATTCGCAATACAAACTACTTTTCACATCTTGTTAGTTGATATTCTCACCTTGCTTCAAACATTCAATTACTTTCCACATCTCTTTGGCATTGGGACATGCATCCACTATAGATTATATATCATTATCAATCCCAGTAAGCATGACGTGAACAATCTCTGCTTCAGCATCAATCCTTTTCTTTATATCTTCTCCAACAATTGCATAAGTCTCTAGTATTTGTAATTCTCGTTGAGCAGGTGCATCATCATTAGCAGCTATAGCTTGGTGTATAATCCATTTATATTCATATGGACCATTGTCAATACAATAATTGATAAGATCCTTATTTGGTTTAGTATCAATGTATCGTTTGATTTAGGATTTCCATTAAATGTAGTTACTAGGTGCTAACATTGGCGGACGATCTTTGCCACCGGTTTCCATGATCGCATTGTGAAGAACACTTGTAGTATTTGTAGACATGTTGATGTTGATTGTAAAAGGATTATGCGAGTTAAGAAGATAAATTTGTGTTGTGGTTTGACTTGGTATTGGTGTTATGCTTTAAATCGATTTGAGTCCTTGAGGTTATGTAGTAGTTGCAAGTTAAGTCCTAGTTAACGATTGTTAGATCTTGATGTTAAGGAAGGACTAACGGTTAAATGATTGTTGACGTTAAGGGATATAAGATGTAACAAGGACCTAGGGCTTATTTTAATACTTATCACTCTTGGAAAAACCCTAGCTCTTTGAAGTGAACTGTTTTTAACTCGAATAAGCTTTTGTTTTACCTAAAAAAGCTTGCAATAAGTCACATGGAATTGCTAGTTTGTTTCGCCTAGAATCCCTCTTGATAATTCGCTTAGAAAAGCTTGTTTGTTTTGCTTGAATAAGCCTTCGTAACTCGCCTAAATAATCTCTTGATAAGTCGCCTAGAAAAGCTAACTTATTACGCCTGACTTATGCCTTATTTCGCTTGAAAATCTACCTTAAGTCGTTTGGAAAAGCTACCTTAAGTCGCTTGGTATCCAACGTGTTTAAGTCGCTTGATTCTAACTTACAACACAATTCAAATACGTTTGTTTCGCCTATAAAATCACTCTTTTTTGGCCTGTTCTTGCTTGCTTATTTCGCTTGGAGTTCGAAGCAAGTACATGACACAAATGACTAAAAACACAACCTTTAAAACTTGGTTTTAACCTTTTATGTAAAAGCTTGGTTTTAACACACTAATAAAATAAACAATCTTTAATGGAATTAAACATTCAAAAGACGTTTATATATTGGTTTTTGTGAAAAAAATGTACCAAAACTATTAAGCAAAAAAATACATCTTTTAAGTTCCAAGATCGAATCTTGCAAGTGTAAAAAGTTTTGTTACACTTCCTAAACCTAAAGCGACAATGTTTGATGATTAAAAAGGTTTAGAAATTGCGTTTTGGACTTTAAAACACACGAACCAAACAACCTATTTATTCGACTCTAAAAGTTTAAAAAAGTACCACGAAAATACAATAAAATCCAACCAGGCTCTGATACCACTTGTATGCCATATCACAACTCAAATGCATAACCATGGAAGAATTATAGAGAAAGCAAGAGTTAGAGAGAAAGAAAGAGTTAGAAAGAGAAAGAAAAATAGAGAGAAAGAAAGAGTTATATTAATACATAATGATTTTTTTTAATAAAACCACGTGCAGAATTATTAGTTATACTAATATCATAATTACAAAACATTAAACACGAGAAATTTTTTATATACCCATATATTAAACAAAAATTTTAAAATATATGTTTGATTAATGTGTAAGGCTCATGCACGAGACTTATAATTAGTTAAACTCACACAATGACTTGGCAAGTAATTGGATAATAATTTCTCCTTTTTTTACCCTCGCCTTTTGGGTGGGATAAATTCATATTACCCAAGGAAAACTTATATAAATACCATATTTCTCCAAAACAAAAGTTTTCAATGCATAATGTACAATTCTATTAAAACTCTATTAATTTCATCAAGATGTTTAGCTAACTGAGTTGGTTGTTTCTTGAAAACCTCTTTTGAGTTTACTGCCTTTGCAGGTGTATAACTCATTTTCAAATCGTTTGAAAAATCTGTTTGTTCTTATTGTGGTACAAACTTTTTGTAAAGGTTATTTAACGTTGTGCAATCAAAAGGTTTAATTATTTCACTTAATTTGGATCGACTTTCTTTGACAAGACGAATCATTTCGTCAGTTTCTGGAGAAAACTATTTGAAGGATCATTCTTAGCACACGCAATATCATAAAGACTTTGTACATCCCTTTGAGGTCGATTAAGGTACTCATGTTTTGAAAACGTTGTTTTACATTTTGGATTTAGCATGTGAATGGTATGGATTGACTGGATAGTTTTATATACAACATCATTTAAAAATTTGACCTATTTTTACAAAGCAATCACTTTTTCGATATCCTTGTCTTCATGTTTTTTAAAAAACTGTTTATGTTCATCCTTTTCATATAATAATGTAGAAATTGTGTTTTTCTGTGCAAGAAGTTGTTTTTCCAAATCTGAAAACTTTTGTTGATGTCAAAAACTTGAAATTCAGCATCAGGATCTGATTTATCTGATTTGACTTTAATTGCCTCAAGTAAACCATAAGCTTTTGCACATTTAAACTCATATTCTTTCATGTAATCAGTATCTGTGTACCTCTTTAGCTCATTAAATAAGGACGTGTTTGCTTTCTTCGGCTCTTTATTAATCTTTTTGCTTTCATCAATTTTAAGTTTCATGTTTTGAATTAATGAAGCAAGCATTCATCTTGTGCAGTATCTTGGTCAACCTTTCCTTCATCATTACACATATTCGATGAAGCAGGAATCATATTGCTGTCAATCTTTTCCACTACATATGTGTCATTGATGGATTCGGGTTACTCAGTACGATGTCTTTCATTGGCAAACACATTATAGTCATCATATGGGTGTACCTTTTCTAATGGCTTTTTGTCAAATATAGGTCTAGTGTCTTCATCAGCAGATGGAATCACTTCTTAAATCTTAGCCATGTATATGTAATGTGCTTCCATTTACTGATCTTCAGGTTTATTAACCAAATTATGTACCCAATCATGTTGCTCTGCACTTAACCGAATCCATGCTTCCTATTGCTTACACAGCAACATCTTATCCTTGTGATAAGCAGAATCCTTTACCCTTTTGCTTTTATGCATTCCTTAGCTACATGCCTAAACTCTTTATAGATGAAACATTGAATCTCAGTCTGCTGCACCACCTGATTCCCTACAGTATCCCTATTCTCAGCAACATTAACAGCCCTCTGATTCTTATACTGGCCAATATTTCTGTCATACCTATTTCTTCTTTCTGTTCTTGAAGTATTATCAATGTTCTTGTTCCTGGTGTTTGATGAAGTTCTGAGGTTGTTGTTAGCAGGTTTGTAGATTATCTTAAAGTGTGTTGAGATTAAAGCCACGAGTTTCTAAATTTCCTTGTCCTTGGGACTCTCTTCTTCATCACTGAAAACTTTATGATTTGACTCAGATGGTGGAGAAGGAGCTTTATCAATCTCTTTTCCTTTGCTTTGGGTAGCAGCATGTGATCTGGTTGATGAGGTTTAAGTGTAGCAAGTGGGTTTTGTCTAAGGATGATAAGTTGGATGTTGAGTAGCAACAACAAGTGTAAGTGGGTTAGCATTTTGTACTTGTCTTTCATCTCGTATCTCATTCACTTCATTCTGATGTTGCTTCAGGATGTCAAATAGTTTGTGGTATGTCACTTTCTTTAGATCACAACTTTGCTTAACAATTGTCACAAACATTTGCCATTCTTGTTTAAGTTAAAGTAAGAACTGAACGTCCATGTGATGGTTGTCAATTATACATTCATTCCTGACTAACTCATTATCATTTTGTAGAACCTTGAGTAGTAAGATTCAAGTGATTCACCATCTTTAGATGTGAATTTCCCAAATTTCCAATACAAATTAGTTTTCACATCTTGTTTGTTGATATTCTCACCTTGCTTCAAACGTTCATTTGCTTTCCACGTCTCCTTGGCATTGGGACATGCATCCACTATAGAGTATATATCATTATCAATCCCAGTAAGTATGATGTAAACAACATCTGCTTTAGCATCAATCCTTTTCTTTATATCTTTTCCAACAATTGCATAAGTCTCCAGTACTTGTGATTCGCGTTTTAAGCACCACCAACCATACATCAGGTGGTAGTAGAGCGTATAAGTAGTGGTCATCATCAGTAGCAGGTATAGCTTGACGTGTAATCCATTGATATTCATTTGGTCTATTGTTAATACAATAATTGATGAGATCCTTATTTGGTTTAGTATCAATGTATCATCTGATTTAGGATTTCCACTAAACGTAGTTACCAGGTGCTAACATTGGTGGATGATCTTTGCCATCGGTTTCAATGATCGCATTGTGAAGAACACTTGTAGTATATGTTAAATTTGTATACATGTTGATGTTGATTGTGAAAGGCTTATGCGTCTTAAGAAGATAAATTTGTGTTGTGGTTTGACTTGATGTTGGTGTTATGTTTTAAATCTATTTTGAGTCCTTGAGGTTATGTAGTTGTTGCAAGTTAAGTCCTAGTTAACGATTGTTAGATCTTGATGTTAAGGAAGGACTAACGGTTAAATGATGGTTGACGTTAAGGGATATAAGATGTAACGAGGACCTGGGGTTTGTTTTAATACTTATCACTATTGGAAAAACCCTAGCTCTTTGAATTGAACCGTTTTTAACCCGAATAAGCTTTTGTTTCGCCTAAAAAGGTTTGCAATAAGTCGTCTGGAATTGCTAGTTTGTTTCACCTAGAATCCCTCTTGACAATTCACCTAGAAAAGCTTGTTTGTTTCGCCTGAATAAGCCTTCGTAACTCGCCTAAATAAGCTCTTGATAAGTCGCTTGGAAAATCTAACTTATTACGCCTAACTTATGCCTTTGTTTTGCTTGAAAAGCTACCTTAAGTCACCTAGAAAAGCTACCTTAAGTCGCTTCGTATCGAACGTGTTTAAGTCGCTTGATTCTAACTTACAACACAATTCAAATACGTTTGTTTCGCCTATAAAATCACTCTTGTTTTGCCTGTTCTTACTTGCTTATTTCGCTTGGAGTTCGAAGCAAGTACACGACACAAATGACTAAAAAACACAACTTTTAAAACGTAAAGTTCTAACCTTTTATGTAAAAGCTTGGTTTTAATACACTAATAAACTAAAAAAACATAAACTTTAACATATTTAAACATTCAAAAGACGTTTTTTATGTGAAAAAATGTACCGAAACTATTAAGCAAAAAAAATACAACTTCTAAATTCCAAGTTCGAATCTTGCAAGTCTAAAAACGTTTTGTTACACTTCCTAAACCTAAAACAACAATGTTTGATGATTAAGAAGATTTAAAAAAATGCGTTTTTAGACTTGAAAACTCACAAACCAAACAACCAATTTATTCGACTCTAAAAGTTCACAAAAGTACCATGAAAACACAAAAAAATCCAACCAGACTCTGATACCACTTGTATGCCATATCACAACTCAAATACATAACCATGAAAGAATTATAAAGAAAGAATGAGTTAGAGAGAGGAAGAAAGGTAGAGAGAAAGAGGAGAGTAGAAGGAAAATCACTATGTGTAAAATGATAACCAACACCCTCTTAATATGCTAGGAATGGTATATCTATAGTACTTGTAACACCCCCAAATTGGGTCGCAGCGGAATAAGGGTCCGGGGCATGTTACTTCATAGATCAATAACACAATATATATATAGAACGACCAAAAAGTCGTTTTAAAACTGATACATTGGATTTAACAAATATTTGATACAAATAGCCCGAAGCTTTAACTTGTTCCTTATTATTATTACAAAGATACTGGTTCACAACACATGAGTTTCCCAAAACATAATACAACCATATCTTTAGCATGACTTCCCAAAACAAAATCACCAATGTATCCTTGGCACCTTATGCTTACTGATCTCCTGAAAAATATTGCTTTAAAACGTCAACAATAATGTTGGTGAATTCATAGGTTTGATAAATCTTAATATGCAGGACCGCAAAGACTTTCCCCGTGATAATGCAACACATGCAGACATCACAAAACCAGATTACATTTTCCTAAGCTCATGACACTGAAGCTTGACAATCTTTCTTGCAATAATATATATTGCAATTTCTGCCCGATTAGATGTTTAACCTGAAACATCTCCAAATTCGACATGCTATACGTTCGTTCTCGGTGATAGCTAGTCACCCGAACGGGATGGTCAATCTCAAATATATCTATTCATAACATTCGTGCTCACATAATGCAATTCACAACTACATCTATGCAATTGACAGTTCATGATAATAGGCTCAACTTGGGTTATCGCTACTTAGGCAAACATGTAATCAATATAAAATATCCACTTGCGTCCAATTTATAAAACAAAGCATGTTTCCACCTTATAGTTATAAATCACTGAAATCGTAAAAATGTGGGGCTATGAACTCACCTTGAGTTTTGATAATCTAAATATCACAGATAACGCGTCACGCAAATCGTCAGATGCAACCTATTTAATTTAAGGTCGTATAAGTACCATGTACTTCGATTAACTAACATCATATACAGGTCTATGTTAGTTACATCATACTATCGTTCGGGCTATCATAATTAAGAGGTCATGTAGTAAACGTATGATGAGCTAGGACACTTTAAATCGTAAATCCAGCAACTCGTCGATACGCCACCCCGAAGAGGCCTCATTATGAAACTCCCTACTAATATAGTACTTTGATAACCATATATAATTCTATATAGCTCAATCACCAACTAATGGTTTTGGTGAAATTGCGTTTAATTAGTTAAAACGTTTATAATTATCGTTGTAGTAAATATAGCATAACTTTTACGTTTTAAGCCCGATTTTGATGTTTCTTATGCTCACGCTTTCGTATTAGGACGAGTTATCATAATTTGACATTTTCATAATTTTGACCCTCTGATGAACAGTACTTTTACTATTCATACCAGTTATAAATTCATTTTTATAGTTTTAGTTATCGTAAAACCCGTAAATGTCGTATTTTATTCGTTATAGCTCCGTTTTTAGCGATTCTTTCGAGCATGTTCTCGTATTTGAAAGTTCTATTTATTTATGAGGTTTAAAAAAATAAATATTTCTGTCATGAACAATAACTTTTATAAAAGTAGTTTTATAAAAGTATTAATTGTCGTAAACTCGCGGAATTCATAACTCATTCATTTTTAATTAAAAAATTACGATTCTTATCATTTTGGAATCCTAAAAATATGTATAATTTGTTAAAAATACCAAACTTGCTGTTTTTGAAATAATTTTTATAAAAAGTTTTTATAAAAATCTTTTATAAATCCGTTATTTTATACGTATAACTTGTTTTACCAAAACTTTTCGTTTTAATTCCGTTTCGACAAGTTTCTTACTTTTTCAGAATCGTAATGAGTCGTATTATTTTATAAAAATATAAAATAAATATATTTTTATACACTTTTGGACAGAAAGTTTGGGTGACCTTATTAAGTCTATTTTAACCTTGTTTTTATATTTTACACTTTATAACTTTACCACAAGCCTTATATTTTATATATGTCATAAGTGTTACATATAATAAGATTCCATTAGTCCCTAATTATCCTCATATGTCCAAATTACCAAGTCCATATTAACACTTTTAATCCTTAACTTTCATAAGTAACCTTTTTACTCCAAGTTTATACTTAGCCATTTTTACATGTAAACCATAGGTGTACAAGTGTATTTCTTCCAACATAACTTTATTTTAGTGTTCAAGTAACATGATTAAAAGTCCATAATCAACATTAATATGTCATTTGCCTTTCTTTTACTTGTAACATATTAAGTAACTTTATAAACCCTAATTAATACATAATCATGTTTACACCAAAACAACATGGTATAATACTTTCTCATCCATTTTAACATGATATTAGCAATCTCACAACATATGTAAAAGTTTACAAAATGATCATTACAAGTAAAAACCCCTTTTACATGATTAAAAACCCTAAATGGTGATTTCACTGCATAAACATCACATATACATATAATCATATAAATGAAAAGTTAAAGGCTTTAAATAACCTTAATGAGATGATGAATGATGATGACAAAGAAGTGCTAAACCCTTGTTTAGACTTTAAGCCCAATATTATAACCAAGAAAGCCCTAGTTTCCAAATGAAAACCCTAATCTTGATTTATTGCTTCAACACTTGTAAATGGTTAGCCAATGCTTGGAAACATCTTAGAATACCTTAGATATGATGTGTATAAGTGTGTATGGGCTGTATAAAAATTGATATGGATTATTGTGGGGAGTGGTTTCAAGCCGTGGGCTTGTAGGTACCAAGAGAGGGTTTTTGTTTAATTTTTCTTAAGTAATATGAGTTGTGTGTTATCTCAATGCATGCATGTATATGTGATATAAGATTAGTCAAAGAGACATAAAGACGGGTCTTAAGGTTCCTGGTCAAAGTCTTGGTTAAATGTTGAAGAAGTTGTTGTAATGCTCCTAATAGTTGAGACTATCTCATAAAACTAAGAAGGTGGTGTTTTCTATGCCCAATTTGTTGAATGATTAGGTCCATATCCGGCCATAGTATGATATTGGTGTGTATTTTTTATGTGTTTTTATGTATTGGGTTATAAATGTGGGTATTTGTTGACGCGTAGAACAGTTTTTGTGGTTCCCGGGAATGCCTAAACGCAATTCTATCGCGAAACATAGTCAATTTACCGCAATCCAAATAAAAATACAATGAACCAAGGCCCATAATTATTCCCCATATAAGATATTTAATACTTGTTTGATGCAAACGTTTGATGGTTTGATGCCCGTTTACATTAAACGCTAATTTTTGGCGTACGCGATTTAACTTAACGTTTACGATTTTAAAGCAAACGCTTACAATACAAAAGGTACATTGTAGATTTATGACGACGACCAGACCCTAAAAGCAAGGGTGTTATAGTTAATGATAAGCCGCAACTTCTTGGTCGAGCCATTTGTTTCCATTGTGTTCTCCTAATATTTGCATTTCTGCAATTTGTTTATAATATCGAGGTGAGTTTTATAGCCCCATCGTTCACGGCTTGTTTTAGATTTTACTTACAAATATTAGGGGGAGAATACATGGCTCGTTACAACTTGTTTACACAATTTAATTATCACATATCTCTTTTATATACTTTGAGTGCATACTTGATTTCGAACTTCGTTACATTACACTATAACAAACTGTTTACATAACTCTTTACCAAACCTGTTTACCTACCGGTGTTAGCACAAACGTACTGAACATAACAGACTAGTTTTACACACTCATTTACTGCAAAGGTCAATGCGTCTGGGGGTGTGTGCAAGGTAGGACCACCTAGTATAGTACATTGGAAATAAGTCAATGCTCGGGTGTGGCCATGTAGAGCCACCTATTAATGAGTACATGTCCATTAAGTCAATGCTAGGCAGGACGCGCCACGGTAGTACACCCGTAATGAGAAACATTCATTCATTTTTGTTATGAACTTATAGTGATCATAACACTCTCTATGTTTGCATACCTATGCAATACATACTTGAAACATTTTGGCGAAATTATGCCAACTACAATTGTCCATACATTGCATTAAAAAACTTTGGTTTTGACATTTATACACACACTTTTGGTGACTATTAAAATGATTGAAATGGTCATATACTCTTTACTATCTTTTATACAACATTTATACTTATAAAAACCTATGAACTCACCAACTTTATGTTGACACTTTTAAGCATGTTTTTCTTAGTTGAATTAAATGCTTGCCTACTTGATGTGCATTGGAAGTCTAAAAACAATATAAGATTCTTTCAGAAAACGACACATTTATAGGTCGTTCCTCCTCTCATCTTGTTGAAAGGTACTCATGAATAACCTCCCGAAGAAACGACTAATTTCCTCTGCGCCCAATTTGGGGGTGTTTACATAGATGTGAGTGTAATTTATGAATGAATTTTCTTTGTTAGACTTAGTATCTATATTTCCTTTCATGTATAGCTTATTGTATGTAGTTTTCTTAAATAATGAATAAACTACTATATAATTTAAACTTGCAAGTAATTGTTATATTTGCCACAAGTTAGGAATATATTGTCTTGCACTTGTATCTTAACTTTGTTTGTAGCAAAACAATTTATTTGTACGATCGAGATCACCTTAGTGCCCCAAACGAGAGGGAGCATACATAAAGGGGGAGTCTTGATATCGTCGACTTCTTTCTTTCTACAACAATTCGACGATCATCCTTTTTGAACTCGATAAAAGGGGGAGAAATGGAATGAAACTCATTAATAATCTTGAAACATTTAATTTTATACAAAATGAGTTTATATTTTGTCATCATCAAAAAAGGGAGATTGTTAATACAAATCATAGTCGAGGAAACTTATTTATATTTTTCGACCTCTTAATGATTATGATAATAACAAAATGTAAAAATGTTTACGATAAAAATAAACATTTACAAATTATTAATTGTAAAATTCCATTTCTAAGATTAACCACTTAAGGTATGTACAAACAAATCATTAAGCATGATTAGGGATCAAGAAAATATTTTTTCTTAACCATTACATTTTCACAAAATAAATATACAAAAATACTTTTTAATAAAAGAAAATATTTTATTGAAATAATAAAAATTTGAATATGGTTTTCCCCCCAAAATGGAAGCTTCCATACCAGATACAACATTCCCTACAAAAAGACAACACATAAGCGGAGTCCAGTGGCGGCCCCCTTATAGTTCTGGCGGCCCCCATATTCTGTGGACCGCCGGGACCCGCATCAGCGGCAGCTAGCCGGTGGCAAAACCTTTTCTATAAATACTGACTATTTCTGGAAGAAAAACTACCTCTTGTGCACGGAATTTTCAGTTCTTCCTTCTCTCTTTAAAAACCTTCTTTCTCCTCACTAAATCTCATAATCACTAACAATGTTTGATCTTGTTTAGTGAATACTATTTCTTATTTTCATCTCTACTCTCATTAAGTGCAAGAGAAGAACATTCCGTAATCGCCAAGAAATGAATTATTTATTTAGTGATTCTCCTGCCTCTCTCTACTAAGTATTCAAATCTATATTGTAATTATCTTGTGTAACGTGTGATTCAGATTATGTGTAAATCCAATAGCGTCATGATCGTTGTATTTGTATAGTGTTTGTGAGGTGGTAGATTGTTCTAGCTAAATTAGGACTCGAACATTTAGCTAGTGACGGAAATAACATAAGCGACATGTAAACCGGTTTTCCTCCGCCCGAAGGGAGCTTGTTGACAGAAGTGAAATATCTCGAGTAATACTACTTGGGATGGAGTAGGGCAAAGAAGAGCTTCGTAGCCGAACCACTATAAATCTTGGTATCTTGGTTTGATTGTTCCTTCTCTCATCTCTTTATATTTGTTGTGATTGTTATTTAGTATGTATTAGATATTTACATTCGTATTCATATTGTTTGATTTGGTTGAAACATACAACTCAAATCTAAGTATTTTGAAAGCAAACTTTTAAAACGTAAAACAAACCTGTAAACTATTCAACACCCCCTTCTAGTTTCCACACCTTACATTAGCCTTTGATGGGATTTACGCCAATATACTTTCGAGATGTCTGAGTCGTGCAACATCGAAGGCCTAGGCTCCAGGCCGTAAGAAATGGGGGTACACCTGCAAGCCCCTCCCAGTCTGAGTTGTTATACGTTTTTTCGAAGCATATGACATCGAGACTCATTTCGCTTTTGTAGGGTATTTGTGGCGGGTTCTTGTCATGTTTCTTTTCAAAATTTAATGTAGAGTTCTAGAAGGGTCTTTATCGGACGGCTGTGTTTTCTGATTCTCTGAGCTCTACTCCGAGTATTTCTACCATAAATGGGTAGGCGTGTATTCTCCACGCGTTTTCATCCGCTACCCTTGGTTCCTTTTATGGGACACGTGGATGGTTCTGATCCTTCCCCTTTTTGGTATAAAATCATTTCTATCTCTTCCTTTTTCATTTTTACCGTTTCTCTTCAAGTCTATATTTCTCTACCATGGTGTCTTTATAATTTTCTAGTGCAGTTGCCTCTTCTTTCCTTTAGGTTTATTGTTTTGTTTACCCTCTTTCTCTTTTTTCATTTCGTTTGTTCACAATGCCTAAAAGGAACCATGCGACTGTTACATGTTCCTTGGCCCAAAATGATCTTGTTGATTTTGTTGAGGAATATGGTATACCTTGGTGTTATGATCCTAAACTTCCTAAATAACATCAAACGGCCTTAGATGCTTCGAAAGCTTACATCCCCTTGTACTTGTCTCTGTTTACTATTGGTAATCTTCATTTTCCCTTGAACGACTTTTGTTTGGATGTCTTCAAATTCTTCCAATGTCATTTTCCTTTGTTAAATCCCTTTAGAGTTGCCCGTGTCACCACCTTTGTCGTTGCTTGCAAGGCTTAGGGTGGGGAGGCTTCTGTGCCTCTTTTTAAGGCTTTCCTCACTGTTGGCCCTGCTGGAGATTGGTTGACATTTCAAAAGAGGTCTGGGTCTGATATTCTCCCTCTCTTTGGTAACTCTATGTCTAACATTCCTTCTTAGAAGTTAGAGTTTATCTTTGTAAAAAAGACCCATATTTCCTATCTCCATCCAAATTTGATAACCGATTTCTGCCATGGTCAAGGCTCTTTCGCTTATCCCTACCCTAAGGAGCCCTTTGACGAGGCTTTATGGAATCGTCTTCATTGCCATACTTTTGAAGCTCAGACTTTTATAAAGCCTATCCTATATCTTGTAGGTTTGTCTAGTTCTTGGGATCATGCTCCGAACAATCCTTCCATATTTGTTGATGGGGATGGTATGGCTTTGTTTCTTTTGCGTCCCTAATTTTTGAGTTTTTATCTTTTATTTTTGCTAACATCTTCTCTTTCTTTTTCAGAGATAGCTTTTCGCAACTTTATTAAGAAACCCGGTCAGAATCCTTCTTTCTTCGTGAGGTCCGACCGAACAGCCTGTTTATTGGCTAGCCCTTCAGTGGAACCTTTGTAGTCTAATTGCTGATAACGACAAGGCACCCAAAAGTTCCTTCTCTTTCAAGATAAAGGTGTTTCTGGTTTTGACTACTGTTGTATGAAGAAAGGTATTCCTTTCCTGGGCAAGTGCCAGCGTGGCTGGGGGAGGGTTCCAAAGAGGAGGCGCTCCATTATAAGACCCCTTAAAAAGGAAGCTATCGTGTTGAGATTATGCGAAGAAAAAGAAACTTGAAGTCCCAAGGCGATGAGTACTAGAAGGCAATTTTCCGCCCCCTCCAGCTACTGTGCCTCAAAGGTATTGGGAAACACCCCTGGGAGTTACCTAAAATTTGTTGGAAAGCTTGTCTAATAGTTCTGACTCTCTTGGCTCTCTGGTAAGATTGTTTTCTCTTTGTCTAACTCTGACTTTCAAGTTGTTCACATTGGTATTTTAAGTATGATGTTTCATTTTCAGAGTTAAGGGAGATCCCATGCTGCTCATAAAACATGAATCTCTGGTCTCACTGTCCTTTGCTCAAAGGATAAACTAGGTTTTTTAAGTTTTTGACGAGCTTGAGTTGATTGTCTTCACGACCACGGAGCTCTTCAGATGGCAGTAGTTGGGAATATGCTGACAAATGAGTCTCGTATCTTGTCTCAAGGTCACGCCAAGCTTAAAAATGATTTAGTCTCCCTAAAGAGTAAGAAGAGTTTGCTTGAGCATGAGATGTCAAAAGTTGAAGGAACGTTTGCAAAAGCTCAGAGAAAATAGGACGTGGAGGTTAGCCAAGTTTATGAGTGATTTATGATCTGAAAATGCTTGAATCCTTGAGGAAGTATCGATGCTGCAAAGTGTGGCTGCTTCTGCAGAGGAATCTCATAAAAGACTTTTGGGAGAGTTGAGTGGCTTACAACCTTGTTTAGAAGAAGCCGATTGCTTGAAGCAACGATGTCAGGATCTAGAGAGAGAGAGAGATTACTTGCTTACAAAATCTAAAGAAGTTTCAGTCTTTTCTTCTAAACTTGAGCTAGCCAGTGTTGAGAAAACCAAGTTTGTTAAGGATTTTCTCCATTATGTGGTCAAGAAACTCTTTGAGTCTGTGCATTTTAATCAAGCTTTGGGGGACCTTCAACAGAAAGCCATCACATATGGTAGATTGCAGGCTTTGGATAAAGTTCATGGTTTGGGGGACTCCTGGGATTTTAAAGATGTGTAAGATTATCACCCTAAGGCTGAGAAGCTTTTTGATGAGGCTGCTGAAGCCTTCTATAAGCTAGAGTTTCCTTACATATCTTTTTTGTTAGGGAAAGCTGGCCAGAGCCTTGAGGAACTTTCTACTGTTGAGGTTCCCTCCATCCGGGAAACCCCTTCTGCCTGATGTTACCTTATTTTATGAATGTGGAGCTTTGTAATCCTGATGGTTTCATCCTTTAAACAATTTCGTCCTAAGTCGTGTGGCTTTGTTAGGGCGCCTGTATGACATTTTAGATAGTTTGTTTTAGGTTTCTATGTTTAGTGGTGCATGCGTGCCCATTTATTATGATATTTTGTCATGGTTTATTTTTTGCAACAGATATTTGGGGTCTTGCGCCTTGTTGGCAGACACTAACTCTTTCTCATTTGATATTAAGTAGTATTGAATGCCTTAGTTTAACATGGCTCTTATGCTGGTCTTAACTGGGAATTTTTCCCAGTTTGTCCTTTGTGCAAGAGTTTCTTTTTTAGACATTCTACTTATTTCTTTGAAGGTTATGTGGAGGGTAGCTAGTCCTCCTTTTACCTTCTGAGTTTAAGTATATTTGAACAATTAACGCAATATTTCTGCAATTGAAAGTGTTTCTTAATTCAAAAATCGTAGGCTTGTGGCCGGTACAATTTGCCTTGAAGAAGGTCTTTGAGAAGTCAAACATCAGGTTATAATAGCCCTGTGGGTAATTACATGTAATATTTTTGGAGGTTTACTCAATTCCAAGTCCTAGGGATGACTCTCTCCTTTAGTTTTGATAGTACGTAGGCTCCGTTGCCGTCTGCTTCTAATACTTTATAAGGACCTTCCCAGGTTGGTCCCATTTTCCTAGTGTATTCTACTTTGCTTGCACTGTTGAGTCGAAATATGTAGTCTCCGGGCTTGTATGTTAGTAGTCTAACCTTTTTGTTGTAGTATTGTTCGATCTTTTTCTTATACGCGGCTTCCTTGATTGCGGCTATTTCTCTTCTTTCTTCTAGGACTTCCAGGTTAATTTTGAGGTCTTTCTCATTTTGGGTTGGGTCTACTTTCCTTGTTCTCTTCGTGGTATTGCTAAAGTCGTATTGTAGAAACAACCTTCGTACCCGATGTGAGGGCAAAAAGGGGATTCTCTGTTGCTCTTTTCGGACTCGTTCTGTGAGCCCATAGGACTTGCGGAAGTTCGTCAACCCATCCTTTATGGGTCCTGCCCAATCTTTTTTCTACTCCTTTGACTATTTCTTTGTTTGTAACTTTGGTCAATCCAATACCTTGTGGGTGGTATACGGAGGTGAAAGCTTGCTTAATGTTGAGTCTTTCACAGAATTGTGGGAATACTCCCTTTTCGAATTATGTTCCGTTATTGGAGACAATCATTTGTGGAATTCCAAAGCGACATACGATATGCTCCCAAACGAACCTTCTTCATAGGTTTTCCCGTGACACTTGCTAAAGGTTTTGCTTTCACCCATTTTATAAAGTAGTCTACAACTACTATTAGAGATTTTACCCTTCCGGGAGCCTCCGGTAGAGGGCCTACTATGTCAATGCCCCATTGTATGAAGGGCCATGCTGCCGTTACTGAGGTTATGTCTTGTTTTGGTAACCTGGAGATTGGCGAGTGGATTTGGCATGCATCACAACTTTGGATAATTTCTGCTGAGTCTCTATGCTGAGATGGCCAGTGTAATACCCCACATGTTGTTTTTTAGCTAACAATGATCTTAGGACCAGCGTGATATCCGAAGCTCCTCCTTAGATTTCATAATCACTTTCTTGTCTGCCTGACATACACACTCAAAAAAGGGGAGAGAAAAGACCGTTTGTAAAGGAAGTTAGTTGATTAATTTCTGTAATACGGGAGCCTTTACTCTAACTTTTCTTTGCCAAACTTCTATCTTCTGTGTAAAAATTCCACTAACTGGTATCTATGATTGAAGTCATCCAACTCGTTTTCTTCTTCCATGATTGTTTTCTGCTACTAGCTTTTCGTGAATATGATTTCTTGCTAAATTTCCACTTACACTTTTTGTTGTCAAGTGCTCGAGTAGTATAGTGACACAATTTTGCTTAGCCGCATCACAGCCTTTTATTTTGATTTCTTCTTATATATTGAACTTCCGAGTGTCAGAAATTCTTTATCAGTATTAGTTTATTTTTAGGTATTGCTTACGTGTGGTCGTGCTTTCCTCGTAGATCCGTTAACTTGGTTGGCTATGTGATGTGAATCTATGAAGACTGTCACTTCTTCTATCTTCATTTCTCTTTCAATGCAGAGCCCGGCTATGACGACTTCATACTCAGCCTCGTTGTTGGTTGCTGTGAACTTGAACTTCAAGGCGTATGTGAATTTCATGCCTTCTGGACTTACTATTATCAAGCCAGCCCCGGAGCCATCACCGCTTGATGCTCCGTCTATATATATAGCTTCCATCTTGTGATTTGCTCCGTCTGTTGTTTTTCTTTAAAGTCCGTTTCCTTGTCTTCTTCTTTAGTTTCTGCCAGGAAGTCTGTAAGGAATGGATTTGACTAACTGCGTTTCTAGCTTGAACTCGTTTCGTGTTCTCAACTAGTTCGATGGCCCATCTGGCTACCCTCCCTGATTTTCCAGGCTTCGACAACAGGAGTCTTATTGGTTTATTTGTTAGGACCGTTATGTTGTGTGCTTGAAAGTATATTTTTAGTCTTCTAGCGACATGAGTTAAAGCTAAGACTAGCTTTTCCATAATCGGGTAGTTGAGTTTGGCCCCTTGCAGTACTCTACTCATAAAATATATGGGTCTCTGATCCTTCTTATTTTCTGCCATCATGACTGCACTTATACACTCCTTTGATGCTGTCAAATAAACGATCAAATTTTCTCCTGCTTTAGATGCCACAAGGGTGGGTAGCTGTTGGGAATTAGAGGCTTCTACAACTTAATGCTGCTGGTTCAAGTTTGGTGCTACCTGCTAAAAGATTAGAGCGCGCCGACAGAAACCACTCAACCAATCCTAAGTCATTGTACTGTTAGTGTAATAGTTAAGTGCTCGCCAGTACAAAGTGTTAGTATGCCGATGCAGTTTAGAACTGGTTAGGTTATAATAGTTAGTACTTGTTAGTTATATAGTTCTACTAGCTATAAGTGATGATTGCATGAGATATATTAGGAATAGATATGCATTGATCACTTGACGCGTTTTGTAAGCCCATTAGGGTTTCTTGGTGTATAAAAAGAAACCGTAAGGCATAGTTAGAGAAATATATATATCTAGAAGTCATTTCTCATAGTTAGTATTCATAGTTTCAAGGTTATTCTGTAACTTTGATTGTGTTTAATATATTGAAAGTTTAGCAAGATCTTGTTTTACTGTTTCATTGTTCTTCTTAGTATTGCAAACTAGATTCCGCATAATTTTTATGATATTTCTTCAATCTTAGTTTCTATAGCAATAGTGTTTTGATTTATCGCAACACAACTAATCTTTAACGAATCTAAGTAAGATCTGTTCATAAGGGATTACAAAAAAACAACAATGGTATCAAAGCTGTTGAAAACTTTGAATAAGAAGAACTCTAACTCTACTCAAGATCTGTTAGTCAAAGAAAAGATGGAGTCACAATCAGAAACTACCCAAACAGTGTCTGCACTAAAACTTCCAGTACTCAAAACTAGAGAGCTATAGATGATAGAACAATACCTAATTATCACTGCACATGCCCTTGGGAGGTAATAGTAAATGGTGATTTAGTTTCACCAGTTGCATCAGCTAGTACTGGTGCTGAAGGTCCTATTCCTCCTAAAACTGCTAAACAAAAACCAGCAAGGAAAAATAAACTAAAAGCAAAAAGCACTCTTATGCTAGCCATTCCTGATGAGCACCTATTGAAGTTTTATGGAATCAAGGATGCAAAGACCTTATGGGAAGCAATTAAGACCAGATTTGGAGGCAACAAGGAATCAAAGAATATGCAAAACATCATTCTCAAGCAGAATTATGAAAACTTTGCTTCATCAAGTCAAGAAGGACTGGATAAAGTCTATGACGGGTTTCAAAAGCTCATTAGTCAACTTGAAATTCATGGTGAAGTTGTCTCTCAGGAGGATGCAAATCTGAAGTTGTTGAGAAGTTTACCATCAGCTTGAAACAATATTGCTTTAATCATGAGAGACAAATCTGATCTAGACACATTGAGCATGGATGATTTGTATAATAATCTAAAGGTGTATGAATCTGAGATCAAAGGAAAAATAAGTTCAAGCTTAAAAAAATTTTAAAATTTGGCTGTTGTTTCAAGAAAACACTAGCAGTACTAATGAAGCAGTTAATACTGCTCATGAAGTTTCTACTGCTAGTTCACAGGGACAAGCTTCTTCCTCAACTTATGCTGATGATGTCATGTTTTCCTTCTTTGCTAATCAATCTAATAGTCCACAATTGGACAATGAAGATCTGGAGCAGATTGATACTGATGATCTTGAAGAGATGGATCTCAAATGGCAGGTGGCCATGCTTACCATGAGGGTGAAGAGATTCTTAAAGAAGACAGGAAGGAATCTGAATTTCAATGGCAAAGAAACTGTTGGCTTTGATAAGACAAAGGTTGAATGTTACAACTGCCACAGGAGAGGTCACTTTGCTAGAGAATGCAGGGCACCAAGGAATCAGGGGAATAGAAATGGAGATGCTCCAAGAAGGAATGCACCAGTGGATACATCTACTACAAATGCCTTGGTTGTTCAAGATGGGATAGGTGGTTATGATTGGAGCTTTCAGGCTGAAGAAGGGATCACAAACTTTGCTCTAATGGCCTATACATCCCAAGGTTCATCAAGTTCATCAAGTTCAGACTCTGAGGTACATACTTGCTCTAAAGATTGCTTAAAATCATATGAAACTCTTCAAAAACTGTATGATCAACAACGTGAAGCTCTTTATAAATCTAATCTAGAAATTATAGGTTATCAAATGGGATTAGAATCATTAGAAGCTAGGATAGTTGTTCATGAAAAGAATGAAGCTGTTTATGAAGAAGATATTGCATTTTTAAAGTATGATGTCCAAGTGAAAGATATTTCTATCAAAGACCTTAAAAATCAGTTAGAAGAAGCTTTAAAAGAGAAAGATGATTTGAAACTTAAACTAGAAAAATTTAAAGAATCATCAAAGAATCTAACTAAACTGATAAATAGTCAAATAAGTGCTAAAGACAAAGCTGGTCTTGGTTATGATAGTCAAATGAATAAGAGTGAAGTAGTTCATAGTGTGTTTAACAATAGAGAAAGTGATGTAGATAATAGTCCTGTAAATGATAGATTCAAAACAGGTGAAGGGTTTCATGCAGTTTCCCCTCCCTACACTGGGAACTACATGCCCTCAAGACTTGACTTATCCTTTGCTGGGTTAGATGATTTTGTCTGTAAGACTAAAGTGAGTGAAACTGAAACTAGTATATCTAATACTAGTAAGGATATTGTTGAAAAGCCTAAAGTTGTTAGGTCTAGTGCTCTTATCATTGAAGATTGGGACACTGATAGTGATAATGATAGTGTGTTTAGACCTAAAACTGATCAGACAAAACCAAAATTTACAAAAATTAATTTTGTCAAATCTGATGAGAATGTAAAATCTGTTAATAAGGAAAACACACATAAGCAAGTAGAGTATCCCAGGAAAAGTCAAAGTCCTAGGGGTAATAGAAGAAACTGGAATGGGATGATGACTCAGAAACTAGGGAATGGTTTTGAGTTTATAAAGAAATCTTGTTTTGTGTGTGGGAGTTTCAACTATTTAATCAAAGACTGTGATTTTCATGACAATAAAATGGTAGAAAAACCTGTGTTGAATAATAAGGGAAGGGTTACTGGTCAAAGGGAAATTAGACCAGTATGGAACAATGCTTAGAGGGTGAACCACCAAAATAAATTGACTCACCCACATCCTAAAAGGAATTTTGTTCCAGATGCAGTCTTAACAAAGTCTGGACAAGTACTAGTTATACTGGCTAATCAAGAAGCTTCCCAAGAGCAGCAGTATCAAATAGTACTGCCAAATATGTTAATACTGCTGCATCTAGACCTACTGTGAATGGTGCAAAACCAAGCTTAAATATTTTTCATAAGTCACATTCATCAGTTAAAAGGGCTTTTAACCAAAAATTAGCAGCTAAAACCAATAATTTTATAGAAAAAGTTAATACTGTTAGGTTTAATAATGTAACTACTGCTGGGCTAAAAGCAGTAGTTAGTGCTGCTGAGAGAAATAGGGAAAATGCTGTTAAGTCCTCAGCATGTTGGATTTGGAGACCAACAGGAAATGTTATTGACCATATCTCCAAAGACAGTGGATCATACATGCTTAAAAGATTTGACTATGTTGATCCACAAGGCAGACTAAAGTCAGTAATGGCTTGGGTCCCCAAGAGAAACTAATTCTCTTATTTTGAGTGCAGGGTAATCCACAATATGTTTTAAAGGATCAAGGGATTTTTGACAGTAGATGCTCTACACATATGACTGGGAACAAGTTCTAGCTCTCAGATTATCAAGATATTGATGGTGGCTTTGTTGCATTTGTAGGAAGTTGATCCGCCTATACTCTCACCTTTTTATATGGCTAAATATAAAACAAATATATAACAACATGGAAAACGAAAACACAAAAGGATCAAATCACGGCGAATCAAGGTAAACCGGAAGCATATAAGAGTTTTCCCGGGTCATTTTTGGTCCCTACATGCTTAAGATGGAAAATCGCAAGACGATTGATGATTGGTGTTTGAATGTAACAAGGAATGATTGGGAATTGAAACTGAAAGTAAAAGCACATAAAATTTAAACAAAGAACATAAGCTGGAAAAAAATAAAGCTATAAATGGTAAAAACACTTAAAACTTTTACACTAAGGCACAAATAAGCTCTAATAAGCTTAAGACAGACAAATAAGCTAATCTAAATCTAAATAAGCAAATTAAGCATGCAATTAAGCTAAATTAAACAAGAGAAACACAACAGTACTAACAACAGTACTAACAGTTTTAACTACCAGTACTAACTTGGAGTTAGTACTGCTAGGCTAACAAGACTTAAAGAAATAATAAATAAGCAAACAATGCTAAAACAGAAGTTCACCTAACCTTAATAAGCACTTAGTAATTGGAATAAGCAACTAGAATAAACTAAAATGATGAATAAGCTAAAAAGCTACAAACTGATACACTATTGAAAATATTTTAAAAAGGAAAATAAGCTTAAATAAGCTTACCCCTAAAGAAAGTAAAGGAAAATGGTTTAATCTACTCTAAAAGGCTAAGGAAATCTTAAATAAGCAGAAATTATAAGCTGATAAGCTAAGTTGAACAACCAGTACTAACAGTTAAAGACTACCGATAAACAGTACTAACATGGGAGTTCTTACTTGCTATTGTGTAAGTTAGTGGCTTGTATCCAAAATGTAAACTACCAGTATAACGATAGAGTTTAAGTACTGCAGTGTGGATTAGTACAAGCTCCTAAAAAAGAACTAGCATACTAACTTAGGTTAGTACTGTTCCTTGTTCAAAACAGCCTTAAACTTTTCCAAAAAATCATTTTATTTCAAACTAATTAAACTGATTATCAAAATAACAAAGTAAACACTATAAGCAGAATTCACATCCTAATAAAGCCCTTAAATAATCATGAATTAGTGCAAGCGAGTATAAACTTAAAACCAACAGTTGTATTAAATAAACTAGCAGTTCTGCAATAGATAAGTAAAGTAAGAAATAGAGAGACTTACTACACCCTTGCTCAAAACAGGGTCAAACAATGAATCTACAAGCTCTAGCTTGCATAGAACAAGCTAGTGAGAGTCCATAAGCCCATCCAGAACTGGCTTATCATCCAATAAATAAGCTGTGGTATATTGAGAGTGATTTTTGTGATTTTCTTTTAACTACTTAACTTTTTAATTTTACTTAATGAAAACAGCTTATAAATAAGCTGTACTGATAGCTTTTTGGAACACAAAACAATATAAGTAAGAAACTTAACACTTGAAATTGTAAATTGATTTAAAAATCGAATTGCATTAAAACTTGAAAGTTTTACAAAGCTGAAAGTAAAAGCTGTAAAATGACTGAAAATTAAGCTAAGTTACTCTAAGATTAACTAGTTGCCTCAAAGGCTTACAAAAGGTTCTATTTATAGCCGAAGTCTTTGACTTGCGGCTTTGTGCTTCTTTTGAGAGATAAAACCAAGTTGTTCTAGTTGTTGTGAATGAAAAATCTATATCAAATTTGTGAGTATAAACTCACAATATATCCTGGCCCTTAATTTCCTTGTATTCTCTCTCAACCCTTGGATCGAAAATGCCCTTGGATTGCCAACTTGGCATTGTGGCCATGTGGGGTGAGTGGGAAGGTTTTGTCAAGTGGTTGATGGAGTGTTGCAGGGTAGAAGTATGGGAGCAAAACAGGGTGCTGGCTGGATTTGGTATTGGCGGGAAAAAGGTTTATACAAGTTGGGTTGTGACAGAGGGAGGTTGAAGATGATTAAGGGTATGTTTGGTTTGTGTACAAGAAAAGCCCCTCCACATCTTTCTTCTTTTCATTCTCTTTTTCCCCTTTCTTTCTTTTATAAATGAAGTTTCCCAAATTGGCATAATCAGCCCCTGTCTTTGTTTCCTTAATAATATAACTTAGGGGTTTGGCATTTTTGACCCCTCAAGTTATATTTTTCTTTGCTTTTTCTTCTCGGAGTTGACTTGACTTTGATTGGGCTTCGTCTTCACACACTTTTCCATCCCGTGTCCGGTTTTGTCGCTTTTTGCTTGGTTTTTCGTCTTTTTGTGAGATATCCGTTCCTGCACAACACAATTAGCAAAACAAGCATATATTTGGCATTTTGAGTCCGTTTTTGGTTATTTTAGCTTGTTTTTAAAGGTAAAAGGTATGTGTAATTAAGCACATACCAAAATCCCCCAAACTAAGATGTTGCGTGTCCCACGCAATGCTATGAAGTAAGCACTCGAGAAACCAAAAAAATCTCAAATCCCCTCGGCTAATAACTTGGAAAAGTAGCCAAGCGTTTATCAAAGGGAATAAAAGAATCAATAGCCTCGACAAGTCCCGGTTCTCACCAATTTTTATATTTACACAACTACTCTAAATTTTTTTTTTTTTTTGGATTTTTCATTTTTTCATACATGTTTGACTTCCTTTATTTATCAACAATGGGATCATAGAATGAGAAACGTTCGTAGAATAATCCACGGACGTCCTGACGGATAATTTCATCGTCCCCGATTTTTTCACAAGTCCCAAGCTAAGCAATTAAACAAGATCATTGTCGATATAAGTTTAGATGTTAAGCCCTTATACTTATGACTTGTTAACTTTTTACTCCCAACATGGATATATGATTTAAATGCGTGTGCTCGTTTCAACCATAGATCAACTTATTTTCATAGTCATAATTCAAGATGAATCACGACTCAAAGCAACAGCTTATTAGGTACTTGTAACTTGATTTTAAACCATGGTACTTTTTGCAACATATTTATCATTTTCATAAGTTCTTAAAGCTAGGAATGTGTTGCTTAGTTTGAACACCTACCTAGGCCTCGCTCCCTAGTAGGATATCACAACCAACGACCGGTGTTCTTAGTTTGAAAACCCACCCCGTTGCTAGCGTAGTGGGAAATCACATCAACACCTTCTTCCTAATATGGCTAAGGATTGGTGTCTTAGTTTGAACCCTCACCTAGACCTTTCTTCCAAGTGAGATATCACGACACACCAAATCCCTAGAAGTAAAGACGTCTTAGTTTGAACCCCCACCTCGTGGTTAACGGAGTAGGATATCACGACACATCTTTTACTTGCTCTTTTCTTGAATATCCGTTTCCTGCACAATATAAAATGCAAAACATACAAATACAATGTATTTTTGGTCATTTAAGTCCGGTTTTAATGGAAAAATGGTAGTGTAATTAAGCAACATACCAACCTTGAGAAATTTTGGACATTAAAGCTTAAAAGAAAAGGTCATGGATAAATTATACAAAACAAGACCAAGTCTCTGCAAACAGTTCACATGTTATGCAAAACTATAGCCTAATTATGATGAACAAAAAAAGTAGCTATTTATAATACGGCTTCAAAAACCCCCTTTGTCTCACCCATGCAAAGCAAGTTCAGCCTGCTCTATATAATGGTCATAAAATTATCAAAACCAATCATGTCCCGACCATAGTGCACAACTCAGAGGATACCCTAGAGATAGCTGAGACTACTAGAAAGCTAATGAATGAAAAAATGAAAGACCCAGTGTGTGAAATAGAGGGTTAAGATTGCACCACCTGATTACTCGAAAGGATACATTATTTAGCGACTTTCACACCACAGAAACAATTGACCCCTGAGCAGATATTTTGGTCCAAGGATCTCATCAAGATGAAAGCAGAAGCTCTCAAAGAGCACACTACAGCTTCAAGACCAATCAAAGCGTTGATGGTGTATCCTCTAAATACACCTGCAACGCTTGTCCCCAGGGTGCTTCCAACAAAAAGTCAAGTCAAAAATTAACATTTTTGCACTTATACACTTTTTCAGAATTTGAAAACCTGTAAAAGGGAATTACACCAATAAGGCTCATAAAAAAGGGAAAGGGGTTTGAACCAAAACAAGGAATTTGCTATCTTCACCAAAGTCATTCCATTTTTCAAAACACTTAAAGACCATTTTGAGGGTATTCAAAAGGCTCTTACTAAAGAAATTAAAGAAATAAAAGAAATTTTTGAAGAGTTGGAAGCTAAGGTTGACCAAAATGTTGTAAATAGGAAGCATGATGAGATTGAGCTGAAAAATCTTCTCATTGCAAATGATAATTTAATTGTTGATTGCTTGTCTAAAGAAGTGCTTTATATTGCAACAAGTATGAGTTAATGTATCTAGATTCACTTGAAATGCATTGTTGCGCACATGTTGTTCAAGCCGTTGTCTGGAAATTGAAGCAGGAGCTTTCTAAATTATGTGATAAGGGTACAAAAAGTGATCATACTGAGTAGTAAAACGTTTTCCAATCTTGAGGTAAATCACTTAAATTTACAATTAAAGTATCAAAACCTTAAAGAATGTTTTGGAAATAACACATCTCTACCAGCTCGAGATGCTCCTGATTTTGACTCATTCTTTGTAATCGAAAAAATAAAAGCTTCCATTCAAGGAAAGGACAACGCCATTAAAAAATTAAGAATGCAAATCTCTCAATTAAAAGAGACCCGTAGTGAAGCAGACCGTACTCTTGATTTCAGGGCCTTAGATTTTCAGATCACTCAATTAACTAAAAAAGTCACCGTCTTTCAAGAACAAAATGAGCTTTTTAAGGCTGAGAATGCAAAAATTAAGCAGCATTACAAGGAATTGTATGATTCTATTAAGATCACGCGTGCTATAACATTTCCAAACAAACGAACGCTTGGTTAACTGAAATTGAGGAATCTGAAAGCTCATAATACATGGAAAACTGAATCGCATCATAGTGGATTCTTCTGTAACCAGAGTTCTTTGCACCCGGTAAGGTCAATGCTTTAGGATGTTGAACTATTCTCCCTCTCTAATGGAACAATAGGGAGTTCATCTTAAGTTCTCAAACATCTTAAAGAATGTGTATAAACCTTCGTGAGTGATGTAGAGGAAGGCTAACGGTTGAAGACCATTAGATAGATCACTTGCATTCTGCTTTCCTTTTCTCTATACAATCTCAGGAACTATTTGAAATATGTGATTTGCACTTGTCCAAAAAACAAAAAGACTTCAATCAAAAGAAAAAAAAAGCATGCTCTACCCCTTTAAACTAGGGGAAAAAGCAGTTATGTTTTGAGGACATGGTGTAACGTCAAATACATAACTCATACAAAAATGTTATGAGAGAAACTGAAAATTCAAAGACTGATGTCCATGTGATTTCCTTCTACAGATGTAACATAATAGTTTCCACTGATGCTATGCGGATCACGCCTTTAAGGAGCAATACCAAGGGAAAAAATAGGATCTCGTCTGCCTTAAAAGCTGCGTCAATAAGAAAGATAAGTTAGAAGAACACTCTAGGACCAATAAGTCTAGTTTGAAAACCATGAATTGTGTTGATTCTAGTATTAGCTCTAAGCATACCTATTTTATTTTTTTTTTTTTAATTTGGATATTCTAATTCTTGTTTGCCAACACATGTAACAAAATGCTTAATTTATTGCAAATCATGATTTTGGTGTGGTAAATATTTGCACTCTGTGAAGCGTCCCCCTTCTGGTTAAATAATTTTATTGCGCAAGTTTAAGAAAGTTTAGAAACCTAAGCAAGTTAAGCAAGTGTGGAAAGCAACAGGAAAAGTTTTATCAGTGTTGGTATATCAATGGAGGCCCATTGAGCTCACGCAACGAATATCTTACCTTTAGGGATACATAGAGACATATAGAGAGAAGACTAGGCCACTAATCACAAGTAGTGTGCTGCTAATCAAAGAGAGAATAAACTGTTTAAGTATTGTAAAAGACTTTAACCAGGTTACTCAATGTTAGGAACCCACAGACAGTACCCCAGGCAATTCTCGTTCTCGCTTTCCCACTTTCACCCGAGCTCTCGCTCGCACAGCATTGCGCCTCTACTCGTCAATCGCTGTTATCTGCTTATGCTAACCAGACAGAGAACTAGTACCAATACTGGGCAGAATCTAAAACCGCGTCACTCTCACACGCGCTACCTCGCTCTGTTCTCTGTTTTTCTAATGCAGTTCTGTACTGTATCGTCTCTGTGTGTGTGTGTGTGTGTTGGACGCTCGGCCTCTGCTCAAAAAATATGACGGGATCTCTCTCTCCGCGCGCACTCCCGCGCCTCACGCTTTGAGTCATTGTTGGTTGTTGAGAGAGATTCGCTGTCATATGTTGTGTGAGCAGCATGAGGATGTGTGTGTGTGTGTTTCACACCTAAGGTGGGGGACGATATGTTGCCGAACCTTGTGTGTCGAATGACCAGAGATAAAAGAGGAGAGTGAATCGCGCGCGCGCTCGCACCTTAATTTTTGGTTAGGTTCCTGTTGGTTAGCATAAGCAATAACAGATTGCATAGAGGCGGCAATGGCATGATTCTTAGGTGAAGTGGGAAAGCTAACGAGAATTGCCTGGTACTGTTGGTTTCTACTTTGGTATATGGTAAAAGATTTACTAGTACTAACGTTTTTAGTTTGCTTAGCAGGCACTACTTTGGATTTAGTGAGCCTAGTTAAAGGGCACTGTTCTCCTAAAGTGAATATTCTTCCCGTGGGCCTCCATTGACAACCAACACTGATAAACACTTTCCCTGTTGCTTTCCACACTTGCTTAACTTGCTTAGGTTTCCAAACTTGCTTAACTTTGCGCGTAACATTTTTAACAGAGGGGGATGCATTCACAGAGTGCAAATAATTAACCACACATAAATCATGATTTGCAGAAATTAAGCATTTGTTACATGTTTGACAAACATAACGAGAATTCAAATTAATAATAGTATGCTTAGAGCTAATACTAGAATCAATACGATTCGTGGTTTTCATACTAGACTTATTGGTCCTAGGGTCATGTCTTCTACTTTTCTTTATTGACAACTTTTTTAAAGGGGGACAAAGCGAGATCCTATTTTTCTTGGTATTGCTCAATAGGCTTGTGTGGTGAATTTCGCTAGCATAGTGAAATCTATTTACTTTGTAGAAGGAATCACGGAAGGACTTCTAGTCTTTTGATATTTTCAGTTTCTCTACATGTTTGTATGAGTTATTATTTGACGTTACACATTGTCCTCAAAACTAACTTGCTTTTTCCTAGTTAAAGGGGTAGAAGCATGCTTTTTTTCTTGTTGATTGAAGTCTTTTGGACAAGTGCAAATCACATATTCTAATAGTTCCTGAGAGTGTTTAGTGTAAAGGAAAGCAGATGCAAGTGATCTATCTAATGGTCTTTCAACCTTAGTTCTCTACCTATCTCTACGAAGGGTTTATACACTTTCTTTAAGATGTTTGAGATACTTTAGATGAACTTCCCTATTGTTCCTATTGTGAGGGAGAATTAGTTCAACATCTATAGCATACCTACCGGGTGCAAGAACTCTTGGTTTTACAGAATCCATAGTGATGCATTTCAGATTTTCATGTATTTGAGCTTTCAGATTCTCATTTTCATGTTATCAAGCAGTTGGTTTTTTTTTTCGTTGATATGTTTAGCACGCCGTGATTTAATAGATAATACAATTCTCTTTGTTTAATGCTGTTATAATTTTGCATTCTAGCCTTAAATAAGCTCCTTTTGTTCTTGTAAGACGTGGTGAGCTTTTTTAGTTAATTGAGTGATCTGAAAATCTAAGGCCCTGAAATCAAGAGTACGGTCTGCTTCACTACGGGTCTCTTTTAATTGAGAGATTTGCATTCTTAATTTTTTAATGGCGTTGTCCTTTCCTTGAATGGAAGCTTTTATTTTTTCGATTACAAAGAATGAGTCAAAATCAGGAGCATCTCGAGCTGGTAGAGATGTGTTATTTCCAAAACATTCTTTAAGGTTTTGATACTTTAATTGTAAATTTAAGTGATTTACCTCAAGATTGGAAAAACGTTTTACTAATTCAGTATGATCATCTTTTTGAACCTTATCACATAATTTAGAAAGCTCTGCTTCAAGTTCCAGACAACGTGCTTGAACAACAGTGTGGGCAGCATGCATTTTAGTAAATCTAGATACAGTAAGCTCAGAATTCATTGCAATATAAAACACTTCTTTGGACAAGCAATTGGCAATTAAATTATCATTAGCAATGAGGAGATTTTTCTGCTCAATCTCATCATGCTTCCTATTTACAACATTTTGGTCAACCTTAGCTTCCAACTCTTCAAAAAATTCTTTCATTTCTTTAATTTTTTTAGTTTGAGCCTTTTGAATACCCTCAAAATGTTCTTTAAGTGTTTTGAAAAATGGAATGACCTCGGTGTGATAACATTCCTTGGTTTGTTCAAAACCTCTTTCTCCTTCAGTGAGCCTCGTTGGTGTAATTCTCTTTTTACAGGTTTTTTCAAATTCCAAAAAAGTTGTATAAGTGCAAAAATATTAATTTTCACTTGACTTTTTGTTGGAAGCACCCTAGGGACAAGCGTTGCAGGTGTATTTGGAGGGTACACTGTCAACGTTTTGATTGGTCGTGAAGCTGTGGTATGCTCTTTGAGAGCTCCTGCTTTCATCTTGATGAGATCCTTGGACTAAAATATCTGCTCGGGGGTCAATTGTTTTTGTGGTGTGAAAGTCGCTAAATAATTCTTTTTTGAGTAATCATGTGGTGCAATCTTAACTTTCTTTTTCACACACTCTGGGTCTTTCATTTTGTCATTCATTTTCTTCTTAGTGATTTTAGCTATCTCTAGGGTATCCTCTGAGTTGTGCACTATGGCCGGGACATGATTGGTTTTGATAATTTCATGACCATTATATAGAGCAGGCTGAACTTGCTTTGCACGGGTGAGGCATAACGGGTTCTTGTAGCCAATAACTACCTTATTCTGTTCATCATAATAACGCTTTGGTTTACACAACATGTGAACTATTTGAAGAGACTGGTCTTGTTTGTATAATTTATCCTCGACCTTTTCATTTAAAGCTTTCATGTCCAAAAATTCTTCAAGGTATTTATTTTCTTTCTGTTTAAAATCCCTTTTCAAAGACGTAACTTCTTCTACCATTGACTTGTTATGGTTAATGGTAGAGGTAAGTTGCAGTTTTACAGAATAAAGTTCCCTTTTCAAATTTTCTTCCTTACAATTACGATCAGTGATAACTATCCTTAATTGTTCATTAATCTTTTGTTCTCTTTTTGTTAATTCAAACTTAGCTCATCTTTCATAGAGTTCAACTTGTTCCTTATATGTTGCAAGTTTAGCATTCAATGAATTTTCAACTACATTGTTCTGTGTGGTCACAGAGACATATTGGGCAGAAGGTTCATATATATCATTAAGTATCATCATGTATGCATCATTTGGTACAGAAGATACATTACTTTGTACAACTGGCACTGCGTTGTCCTATACTTACTGATCATATGGAATCATATTACTATCACTCGTATAACCAGCATGTGAGTCGACAACGTAGTTTGGTTGTACATCGTCATGCATCTCGTGTACTGCATGATGTTCACAAACAGCATCCTGATAGTGATCATTATCGTGTACCTTAGATAGAATGTCTGAATCATAAGACGGACCGACTTCATCATAAACAGGATCTGCGGATGATAGATTTGCCATGAACATGGTCTGTGCAGTAGGAGCCTCATCAACATCAGAATCAAAAGCATCACAGTCATCCGCTTGAAAAACATTATCCACATTGAGTGCTAAGTCTTGAACTGGTTGCTCATCTACATCTTCATCAACAGCAGTGTCTTGTCCACTTGCAATAAATAGCAACTGCTCTTCATCCAGTGCCACCCCATTCTCCTGATCTTACATCAGTAACATCTTGTCTTTGAAGTATTCTGAGTTCTGTGGTCGCTTAGGCTGAGTGCAGTTCCTTGCTATGTGGCCTATACCTTTATAGTTGTAGCACTTAATCTGCCTTGCTTGACCTGGATTTGCATTCCCAACTCTATTCTGAGCTCCCCCATAACCAGCTGCACCTGCACCTCGTGCATTGTTCCCCTGACCTCTATTCTATCAACCCTGAACATTCTGAACAACAACCCTGTCGTCTTGAACTGTAGCTTGGTTTATTGTATTTGATGAAGTTCTGAGTTGATTGTTTGTTTAAGGTAGGTATGTTTTGTATGATTGGGTGAGTAGGGCAAGTGTGTTGGTTAAGTTCTCAATTAAGTTATCTGTTGGAGAGAGTCCTGAGTCAAGTTAAGTGTTGTTAGTAAACTGTGGTTGAAGATGTGTGGATGGTGGAGTGGTAGATGATTGTGAGTAGTATTGCTGTTGTGAAACATTAGACATCAAGGCGAGAGGATCAACCGTCTGTTGAGTGAATCGATCCAACATCATTTTGTTCTCATTAGCGTGTGCCTCGTGTTGCTTCAGATAAGCATACAGCTGATCATAGTCGGAGTCCCTCAAGCCTCTGTTCAGTTTCACTACTGTTGCAAATCTACCCCCATTTATGTAACATTTTATTAACAAACTTTGAGTTCAACTGCATTATGGACATGGTCATCTTGATGTTCCGCATGTCGTTGATGAGCTTGGCAAACTGGACATAATAGTCGTGAATGGTTTCTCCTTTGTTCTAACGGAAGTGTTCAAAGTCATCATACAGTTATGATTCTCGATCTTCTTTTGTTACTTCCGAACCTTCCAGGAACATCTTCACATTATCCCAAATATCTTTAGCTTTGGTGTAGTGATTGATGAGAGTGTAGATGTATTTTGGTAACCCTTAAAGTAGGATGTTTCACATGATCCACCTGCAACCGCATATGAGCCTGGAACAAGAAGGATCCTCCATATACAGAAGAACTTCACCCTCCAAGTCCGACTTGCCTTCGACTAAAGATTGAAGTTCTAACTGACTTGAGAATTCTTATTGATAATACATAGAAACACTTTGGCATTTATTCTCTTACTATGGGCTTCCTTTTTGTTTATTGAAGACTGCACCATCCGGCTATGTGAGCCGGCATAGTGCAGTAAAATCAACAAGCGCTTTACGATCATCACCATAGTTATCATATTCTTTATCTCCATACATTACATTTTACATGTTTTTTCATCATTTAACACTTTTTTTATGCAACAAATTTTCCGTAATAGAGAAAATATCGTTTAGAAACGCACAGTCATAACAGTGAACTAAGAATGAATATTTATTGTTTTCAGAAGACTTCTTTTAGAGACAAATTTCGTTTTAAAGATAAAGCAATTTTAAGCATGTTTATTAGTCAGGTTAAGACTTACGAGAGAAAAAGCGACATGTTTACCTCTCATAAGCTTTAAGATATCCAACTAATCCTTTGTTAGCAATCATACATATACTTGTAAACATACACTATGCATTGTTTCGTTCTTCACGAATTTGAAGTCCGCCAACCTTTAGTCTAAAAGTTAAGGAACAGCTAAGACACTCACAACACGCCGAGATCCGGAGTCCAAAATTTATTCATCTTACTTACCTAAATAGGAAGTCAAAAACTATGACAAATACACCATATTTTTATTTTTGAAAACTTTTAAATTTATTTTAATTTTTTGGTATTTTTTTTGCAAAAATGTTGGCGGTAAAAGGGGATTAACGTGACAACCGGCTGCATGCAAATCAAATCGAAGGATTCCCCCCCCACCATCATACCTAGAACTAAACAACGTCCTCAAACATGATTTAAAGGGGGTACCTACGTAATCTAAGTCGTTTATTAAGTGTGCCAAAAGAAAAAACGTTAAGTACGGATGTAGATTTGGAAATTGGATTACCCAAAAAGAAGCTGAGGATGTGAAGCTACTTGTGATCCAGAAAGGGACACAAAACAGCGAAGCACGGAGATGGTTCAAACAATCCGGGACATCCTAGACAACTAAACACAAAAACACAAGCATACGAGAAATGGAAGTAGGCACACCGTCCTCCGTCACTGCACAAGTCTCGTAAGATAATCAATAGAAAGAAGATAGAAGCCAACGGCATGGGGTTGCCTTCCCATGACGGAACTTGTTTTAAAGTCATTATGCTTAAGCCGTCCCTCGAATTCACTGGGTCCCGAGAAAGTTCTGGAGATCCGGGACCTACCAATTAGGGTACGTCCCTCTAAAGTAGTGCTTCAAGACAAATGACCCATTCACTTTGAATTAGGCCAGAGTTTTGGGAAAACTATCGATCAGTTTGCCAATATGGAAAAACTTGTACGTTTTACAGTGAATGGTACAACTCCAGCGGGTCTTAAGCTTGCCTGACTGAAAGCGTCGCTCACATGTAGAGTTAAAGAGGAGGACTCTGATCACCGACGACGAAAAACATGTGTTTTTGATCTTAAGTGCCATAGGATTCCTATCTTGTTTTCTCTATTAAAGATCAATTATAATATAGAGTTTTCATTAGGCGCATGAACACGTCTAGTTTCATTTAGCTCATAAGTTGACAACCTTCCGGTGAACGCTTCCGTATCACTATATCTTTCAAAGTTTTCAAGCTATAAAGCCCAATAGGCTTTGTGCTCGAGCTCTTCAATCGGTAGATGACAAGCCTCTCTTCCGTATACTAGACTTGTATGGGCGTATTACTACCCGATGGTTAGTTGTTTTTATGTCAGCTGTAGTAACGAAGAGCCAAAGTGCGTCACTAGTTTATTCGACCATGAGGAGCTGAGCCGGTTTTTTCCTCCTATGGTCCTTTCAAGAATTCTTTTCAAGCCATGATTGGATACCTTCAACTTGCCCATCTTTATTTGTGTGTTGATAGTCTGTTTCATACACCCTATCAGTGGAGACGACGATGAGTGACTCACGCGTATAAAGCAAGAGGGCCTTACACAAACTGAGACATATGCAAAAATGGGGTATCCGCGATCATTCATGATTGCACGAAGGATCCACCTGAGTCGGCGCAGAGAGATTTTAGAAGCATTTTGTAAACAACTCGCGCGCGTCATATGTGTGGTAGCATTTTATTTTGGCGTCAACCCATTTTGAGACGCGAGTAATTCGACGGCCACGTACGTTATTCTTTATTTGTATCCCTTAGAAGACGGGAATGGCCCCATGAGAAGTCCAACGCCCAAACGTCCAAGATTTTTCACAAACTTGGATGGAATTTGAGGTATCTCATCACGTTGCTAGCAAATTTATCTTTCATTTATAGTGCATCTTTCATCCGTTGACAGCTGGCATGAGTCGAGTGAGAGATCTTTAACTCAATCTTCATTATGGGGCGATCTTTATTATGATCATAAGGTCCCTAAGAAACGACAATCAAAAGACCTTATTTTGGCAATGCGAGAATACATACACTCATGCAAATTGTCCCCTATGTTGAGGGTTCATTGTGGCAAGCTTCGAGGATGTTATCGAAAGTCTTCCTTGCCGTGCATACAACCGCAAATCACTTGTCTCGCACATATCTTAAACATCTACAAAGTGGTCGTTCCTCACAAAGTAGTGTGTTGATAGGCTACGATCTTTGTAGAAAAACGTTTCACTTAGTCTGTTGACACGACATCCCTTTGATCACTAAAAATTCCCCGCATGTTATTTGCAAAATCGGCAAATCCATAGGGCAATTATCATCACCCGATTATATGCATGCTTAAGGAGTCATTTCCGCGCCATAAGGAGTCTAGAGAGCTTATTTGGAGAAAAACCATCAGAAAGAGTAACCATCCCACGTGTCCTCGAGATGAAAATATTTCCGTAATTCTTTTTCTCAAGCTCACTATGATGGAGGATACTTTTAAAGTCTAGAAAGGTGGTCGACGATGAGATTTCCTACTTCCTTTTTTTCACGAATAACGCATCAACTTCTTGGAGCAGCAAAATCCAAGCGACCAGAGCAATCTTTGGCTTAGCACATCCACATAGCCAGCAGTATACCTTTGAGAGGGAGATCCGAATGGGTTCGTCATATGTTTGCACATGCTGGATTTGGACAAGACAAGATCATTGGGTCCGGAGTATGTCCTCAGCAAAGCTCTCACTACAGGCACGTATTCTTGATTTATCCGTGTAGTCTGTAATGGTGCTTGATGCTTTGGTCCATCGGATTTGGCTTGCATAGTAATCGGCTGGAAGTGCTTGGCCTTACATTGCCCCTAGGACTGCCAGAGCTATGTATTATTTGTCTATTTATCTTATTGTTTGCTCTTTTCTAATATAAGTTAGCTTATTTGAGACTAGGCATAGGCTTAATGCAATGAACTTAATCTTGTCTTTAAGCTAACGCTTCACAGCTGATTCTTATAGAGTGGCTCATTATAACGTTTCCAGAAAACGCCAGCACCACGCCCCCCCCCCTAGGCACCCCAAGTTAACCTGTTACTATCTTTCTGACCGTTTCATGAGAAAAGCAAATATTCCAGCAACTTCTGGCTTTTCATAAAAAGTTCTTTTATTACAATAGTATATTTCTATCATTACAAACAGACTTTTGAAAAACAGTCCTAAAATACCTCCCCTTGCGGCCCCCAGCCCTCCCCCGCTAGTTTCCGTGCATTCCCACTCTTATGTGTATCTCCCTTCACTCCCCCCCGCCCTGGGTACGCACCCGCACCCTTCGCCCACCAAAACTCCCCAAAGGTACCCTCCGCGGCCTCGTCCCCCCCCACCCACGGGGCGCCTGGGGGGTGCTTGGGGCCGGGTGGTGGGTGAGGGGGGGGGATCTGGGTCTGGGGGCTTAGGGGTGTGGGAGGTAAAAAACCAACACATAACGGGGTGTTGTTTAGACACGGGTGGCGGGGCCTTGCAGGGGCGAGGCGGTTTTAATCATGTACTGCACAAATACACTGGGCTGGTGGTGGGCGAGATCAACCAGGGTGGATAACAACAACTCTAGAACCAACAGGGTTATGTCTTCTGGGGTGGGGCGCGTAGATTGAAGGGTTAATAGCAGTCCAGGTCAACTAAGTTGGATAGTGCTAGGGAGTTTTATGGGGGAGGGATAATGCGTACTTAAAGAGTGGACGTATAGGGGGTACTAAACACGGAATGAGCAGGCAATGGATGGTGGGACAAGGGAACGGGGGAACAGGATAAGTGACCGCTGTCGTCGAAAGGAAATTTGTTAAAGCATAAGTGTGGTAGGTTACAGTCGGGTTTGGACATTTTTAGGGGGGTAGGGGTCACACGGAGGGTGGGGTGGGGGCGGAGGGGGGGGACCCCCCATATATTAATACGAGCTATCATAGGGGATTCTAACTTGAGTATAGTAATCTCCTCAAAATAGCCAAAACCTCTTAACTATGCACTTATCCAGTACAGTGAAAACACGCAAACAAAACCCCATTAACAAAAGCTACAGTATCAGCATACATTATACACACTATCGACGCGCACAAAGGAATTACTCGCTACTAGTGTTATTAGCTTTCGAGAAATTCCAGACCATATTCTTCTTGTTCTTTGTCCAATAAGCATTTTAGTGTTCTACGACCATTCGACTCTCAACTATCTGCTTACCTAAGCAATGATGCCAGCAAGATTGCTCTGGTGGAATTAGAGCGATGCGATCGTCCACGAATTTATAATAACAGTCGTATATTTTTTAATCGTATAAAACGATTCAAATAAGGGAGGTAAGAACATACTCATCGCGACCACCTTTCTAAGAACTTAAAAACACATCTACCTCCATCAAAGTGAGCTTAAGAGACAAAAAGGAAATTATCGGAAACATTTCCATCAATCGAACGAACAACTTTGGATGGTTACAGCGTTATCGATAGGTGATAGCGATACAATAGTCCCTAGGGTTTTTTCCCGATTATTTCCAAACGACCATGCGGAATTCTTTGTGATACAAAGCGAGAATGTCGTCTCAAGCAAGAAAAAAGAACAAGTTTATTCAAAAGATCGTCCTTAAACTCTACTTAGAGGACGACCCTCTTTCTGATCTTAATATCTTAGTGCGTATTAAAAACAAAACATTTTCATCAAAGTCATCTTTCTTGGTCGGTAGTATACGCTCACGGCCAAGAGGTAATCTTTCAGGCGAACGCTCTCTCGAATTAACTTGCTCACAACTGAAACCCACATGGGGACAATCGATGTGTAAACCATTGTGCGCACAAAAAGGTCTTTCGAAATGTTTACGCTGGTTTCTTGTCTCTTTTTGACCCATGATTTATAAAGAGCCCATGAGTTGGTTTAATACTACGACTCATGCCAGCGTCAAGTAAAAACAGTTCACAACGTGTATATGAGAGATACCTCCAAAATTCCATCCAAGTTTGTGAAATCTTTGACGTTTGGGGGCAACTGACATTCTCATGACGGCTCATTCCGTCTTTCTCTGTAGCATAAAGAACATCATTATATACTCGTGGCCGTCGATTACTTGTCAAAATGGGTTATAAGCAAAAAATGCTCCCCTCCAATTGACTGCCCTGACATGTTGTTTACAAACACAAGTTTCTCAAATACATCTCTTCGCCAGAACTCCGGTGATGGCCTCGTGCAAATCTTAAATATCCTCGGTAACCCATTTTTCCAACACCATTTTTGCAAGGCATGCTTATAAACTGAGTCACTCATCGTCTCTCCACCGCGTATCACCCACAAACAAGTGGGCAAGTTGAGGTATCCAATCATGGCTTGAAAAGAATTCTTGAAAGGACCATAGGCGAAAACCGTGCCTCTTGGTCGGATAAACTAGATGACGCACTTTGGGCCTTCCGCACAGCTTACAAAACACCCATCGGGTGTACTCCATACAAGCTAGTGTACGGAAAGGCATGTCATCTACCGATTGAGCTCGAGCACAAAGCCTATTGGGCTTTAAAGCATGCAAACTTTGACCTTAGTGACCACGGGCGATCACCGGAAGGTTCAACTCAATGAGCTAATGAACTTCGAGTCATGCCTATTAAACTCTTTGATCTATAAAGAGAAAACAAAGAGAATCCAACCTCCTAGATCCTAAAACCATGTTTTTTCACGTCGGTGAACACCGATATCCTTTCTCCTCTATTTAACTCACATTATAGATTTTTCTCGGCATGCTTTAGGCACCCCTTGGTAATGTATATTTATACTTCTATATCACTGCATGTAACTCACAGCATTTTCTCTTTCACACCTATGGCACTGTCCGAGTTATCCCAAAACTCAGGCCTAACCCGTTTCAATCTGAGTGAATGGGACATTGTTTATCCAGCACTACTTTAACGAGGGGACGTACCATAATTTGGTATCTCCCGTCTCCAGTACCTATGTCAACATGGTCCCACTTTGTAATTCGAGTATCTACGGCTTAAGCATAATGACCATTAACTACACAAGCTCTTCTCATGTTAGATAGGCAAGTCTCCACCATGCGTTGTTTCCTTCTCAAGTCTCTTCCCTATTTCATCTACTATAGTTTACGAATCTTAATCTCTAGATGCTACGTGTAGGAGGTGTGCCTCTTCCATTTCTCGTATGCTTGTGTTTTTGTGGATTTTATTTGATAGGATGTGTCCCGGAGAGATTGACAACCCCTCATCTGGAGAGCTCTCTGTTTCTTTTAGTCCTCGTCACAATACGTGCTGATCAAACAATCCACTAGCTTCTTTTTAGTAGACATCCAATTTCCCAATCTACACATAATAACGTTTCACTATATTCTTATGACACACTTAATAAACGAGCAACCCCATAGATTTACGTACGTACCCCCTTTAAACCAATTGAGGACGTTTTTGAGTTCTAGTAATAATGGGGGGGGGGAATCTTCGATTTGATTTTGCCTGCAGCCGGTTGTACGTATCCCCAACTTTTCAACCGCCCAAAAATTTTTTCGCAACAACACTTACACAAAAACCTAAAAAATTTAGAAAAACGTTTTTCAAACATTAAATATCATTGCTGTTTTGTCATAGTTTTTTGACTTTCCTAATGGTAGAAAGAGAATAAATTTTGACTCGTCGAGCGAGTTGAGCTTCTTAGCTGTACCTTATCTTTTAGACTAAGCGTTTGGCGTGACTTAAAAATATCGTGACGAACGAACAATGATAGTGTTTGTTTACAAGATCAGATGCGTAAACAAGGATTAGTTAGGAAATGTCTTAATAAGCTTATAGACGAGGTTTAACATGTCGGGCTTATATTCTCACTCGAAGTCTCTTACCCAGACTAATAAACATATCTTAAAATTGCTTTAACTCGTTAAACCGAATATTTCTAGACACTCACTAAAAAAGAAGCTCTTTCGAAAATCAAAAATATTCAATCTTCGTTCAACTGTATACTTGAGTTTCTTCTAAATACCAAAAGTTTCTTCTATTACGGGAAAATATTTTTCAAAAAAAAAAACAGAATGATGAACGTAAAAACTTAATGAAGTAACTGAATGATGAAATCAATAATATCTACTTATGGGATGATAAAGGTTTACTGTGCACTTCTTGCCGGACTCACAAAACCGATAGTGGGTTGACAGTCTTTCAAAAAAAACCCCATAGTACGAAGTAATAAATGCCAAAAGTGCATTCTTAAGTATTATCAATATGAATTAACTCCGTCCTTTTATCTTCATCTTGTCTCCAAGGCGTGGCCCGACTTGTTCTAAGTCTTCATAAAAGGCTGGGCGGACTCGGTATGTGGCTTTAATCTGATACATACACATTACCTTTTACCTTTAAAAATCGACTCTAACTATAACCAAATAACGGACTCAAAATTGCCAACTTTATATGCTTACTGTTTTGTTGCTAATGTGTTGTGCAGACAACGGATATCTCACAAAAAGACGAAAAGCCAAGCAAAAAGCGACAAAACCGGACACGGGATGGAAAAGTGTGTGAAGACGAAGCCAATCAAGATTCAAAGTCACTCTTGTAGAAGAAAAAAAAAAGCAAGATAAAATATAATCTTGATGGGTGTCCATAAATGCCAAACCCACTAAGTTTATATTATTAAGGAAACAAAGGCCAGGGGCTGATTATGACAATTTGGGAAAACTTCAGTTATAAAATGAAAGACAAGGGAAAAAGAGAAGCAAAAGAATAGGACAAGATGTGGAGGGGCTTTTCTTGTACACAAACCAAACATACCCTTAATCATCTTTCCAAAATCCTCTCTCTGACACTCAACACCCAACTTGTATAAACCTTGTTTATCACAAATCTCCCGCCAATAACAAAACCAGTAGTCCAGCAATCTTAAGAGTTTTGCTCTCATACTTCTATCCCTGCAACACTCCATCTCAACCACATGAACAAAACCTTCCCAACTAACCCAACATAGGCCACATTGTCCCAAGTTGGCAACATTCCAGGCATTTTCGATCCAAGGGATTAAGAAAATAACAAGGAAATTAAGGGCCAGGATATATGGAGTTTATAACTCACAAATACTACACAGCGGAACTTTATATCATCAAACCAACACAGTCAAGCTCAAAAAAAAAAGTCTTAATGAATAGTCCAAATCAGAAGACTTCACATGTTTTACCTTTTTCTTTGTATTAGAATTGAGCATAGTTTAGACCATGTAAAAAACAAGTAGTCATTAGTTAGTTTTGAAGTGTGTAGAATTTTTGATTAGATTCATTTTTTAATATAAAATAAACACTTAATTTTCCTATCTTCTGGCCTTTTGTAAAAAGATATCCAAGTTTAATGAAATTTCAGTAGTTTAGCAATTCGTGTTCTAAGTTACATTACCTTAAGTTTGTTTTTAAAGCTACTCTAAGCTCTTTATCCCTGTTATGATCCTAAATAAGTGTATAACTAAGTTTAAATCGCAAACCATTTTCAAAACCTGAAATTACATTTGCATTTGAATTGTGGAAAGCATTTTGGAAGCTTGGTGTAATGGAAAACCAAATGGACTCACACCCTAACTATTAAAAAGGTCCTGCCCTTTCAATGGGTCCTCTTGTTTAGCTAGTGGTCATTGTAAGTCTCGCGTTATTTAATTTCTTGCACTGAGTTTCTTTAAGGTTATCGTAGCATCGCTCTATATTGTTTATTTCTGTCTTATCTTGGCTTAATATGTATTAATATTGCTTAATTTTTCCTTGGTTTAAGGCTTTTGTAATCATTTATTATACTTGTTTCTTTTAAATAGTCATGTTTTAGCTAGCATTTTCATAAGCCATTCTGGCTTATTTATTGTTTCAAAATATCTTTTGAGTCTTAAGTATTGGTTCATTGAGCTTAAATCTCAAACTGTTTTTAGCTATTATATCATCATAAAGAATCACACATTGCTTGCTCATTTTAAGCTCCAAAGTGCTTATTTTCAGTAAAATCAAAAAAATAGTAGTTTATGTCATTTGTGCTTATTGTGCCTTATTGTGCTTATTCCCAATGGCTTAATTTAAAAAAGTGAATAGTGGCCCTTTTTTTAATAATGACTCATTAGTGAGCTTATTTTCCAAAAGCACACTTTTCAGTTTGGCTATTAGGATTTTAGCTTATTTTCCTTTTGGCTTATTTTAGAAAAAGTTAGAGTTTACTATATTTTAATGCAAATTGAGTTGGTTAAAGTTGTTTTGGTTGAAAAGTGCTTTTTGGATCGAGAATTAAGCAACATATAACTTTCCAAAACAACTTTTCTTTTTATTTTGGTTTAATTTGAGTCTTTTTACAGCTATTTACTAAAAGTAAGTCTAAACTTAACTTTCTGCAATCAGCAGCGTTATTTGGATTTTTGGGGCTTATTGAGTGCTTCTTTTTATAAAGCGCCTTTATTAAAGTTCTTAAAAACATGTCCCCGGACAACTTTCTGTGTTTATGAGTTATGGCTAAACAACCGATTTTATAAACAGTCTGGTCAGCATTCTTTTGGAGCCTTCGCTCTATAACTATTCTGCAAATCTCAGCAGCTTATTCTTGAATTTTTGGGTGCTTATTGCAATGTGCTTATTTTTCAATACAAAGCTGCGCGTTTTATTGTAGCGCGCAGTTCTTAAAGCGACTATGTTCCCTGACAACTATTCGTGCGTTCTTGTAGCAGTTTTGGCCTAAAAAACGATTTTTCGTAACAAAGAATCTCACTAGATTCTTAGAGCTTCCGTTTCTGCTCGTAGTGAGGCACCGTTTCTGCTGGTTAGTTACCGTCTCCTGCTGGTAGCTGCACGTTCATGCTGGTAGTGCAATCGTTTCCTTCTCTGATACCGTTAAAAAAAAAAATTCTTCTTTTTTTTTTTTTTTTTTTTTTTTTTTTTTTTTTTTTTTGCCCGTTTAGGTTTTGACCTATTAGATTGTAATTTAAGGGTATCCTTATAACTAATTTGCTTCCCGGAAGTTGTTAGCGACTTATAATCAATCAAAATCATTCCACCCAATCTAAATCAAACCAAAAAAACACAAAAAATCAAAAAAAAAAAAAAAAAGATCAACTTCAATTGCAAGGCCTCTTGGACATACGACCCGGATATCATACTTTCGGGGGGGGGCGAGGGGTGAGGTGGGGGCGTTGTCTGGGTGGGGGGGGTGATAGCTCCGAGGGGGAGGGGGGGTCGTCTGGCGTGGGGTGCGGGAAGCGGGGGCTCTGGGGCGGTGCGAGTCTTGCAGTAGGAGTATTTCTAGGTAGGTCTTGACTCTTTACCTTGTCAAGGGGGAGAGTTTAATTTGCCTAGTATTTTATATATGCTATATTGCGAGAACCAATTTTTGGGCGCCGCTGCCTAGGAGAGGCTAGCGTGCATACGATTGAGTTATCCTTCACGTTGATTAGTATTGTCTTATTTGAATATATCATCTTAAACAAACACGAAAATATTTTTCTTTTCTTTTTACTAGTACAAATCCTATCTCAATCTAAATAAAAAAATCAAAAAAAAAATCAAAAATATAAAAAAAAATTGTCCATAAACAATAAATAAAAATACACTAAATGGTAAAAATACCAAAATATAATATTCTCAAGAATGAGCGCTAATTATCATAATTTCCGGTGAACTATGTGATAACCCACTCTCGATAACAAAAGATTTTAAGACTTACCCCAGATTTGTATCACTTCTACGAGGTAACGGCTCACCTCGATTCACATTAACAAACTAGACTGGTGGGTCATACTAGAAGGGTTATTACAGATGAACTACGACCCGAAATGGAGATATAAAGCTTCGCGTCGTATCACTCTTCCTGCCGTCAAGCTTGTGCGTTTTTTCGAATTGGGAGCTACCGTGAAGTAAATTGTGACTATTTGGTTCGAAGTTGTCCAAGATTTAACGAGTTTTCTTGTCCGTTATCATAATAAATTGAAAAATCCAAAAAATCAAAAATCTCCAAAAAAAGATCTAAAACAACTCTATTCATATTTCTTCAATTCCTATTATTAATTCTTTCTTTTTTAACTCCTTCTAATTGTTTAACTATCTCAATGCGTCGTCAACCGTTTGTCATGATTGAGTGGAGTCTGTGGGTAAATTTCGCAACTCTCACTCATCTGTACTTGTTGCCAGTGTCGTGCATGGTTAACATCTTAATGAAGAATTTTGTTCGTTTTGCAATTCTGGAACATTGTGTCATGGTATTCTAAGCCGTTCTTCTTCTCACTGACCTCAAGAATTTCTGACCACCGCCTCCACAGCCCCAAGCCACGAGAGCGTATACCGTGTGAGTTTATGTGGATAAGAGATGCTCAATTTTCGTGTTACTATCTTGCCAATCACAGTTTCGTTGTTTCACAATCAGGACCCATGTACAATAGACTTTAATTTTCCACAAAACTTCATCCTACTCGCGGGGGGTCCTCATCGAGACTTTTCAAATGGCCCAACTCGATAATATTCCGGTTTTTTCTATCCATGAAATTGATTACCCGGCCCCGCTAGTTTCCCGTCATTCAGCAACCTCCTCATGAACCAGCATGGAGGAAGCTTTGCAAGCCCGAGAAGAGCCTTATGAAATCATAGAAAGCTTTCTAAAGAAGGTTTAATCGATTTCTTTTCACAAAAAACACAAAAGGTCTTAAAATGCAAGCGTGGGATAATTTTTTTAACAAATTAAGCTATCTGCTTACAAGCCGTAGGAGGCACAAAGAATTGCTTCTAGTCAAACTTCTTCAAGACTATTTTGACACAAAGATATAAAACGAGAGATTTGCAAGAATATTTACTTTAATCATCCAATTGGAATTTTGACCCTACCTGCGTTCTGTTATGCTTGAATTGTGATATGATACAGATGTAGTTATTCTTTTGCACAAAAATATCTCATAGAACATGTTCTCTACACCCCGCAGTCACAATCCCGACATCCACCTGTCACAGCAGACTCTCTCATAAAGGGGGATGAGCATCCTCACAAAACAACTTTTCTTTTCAGTACAGTGAACTGACAAAAACTAGCAACGTGTACATACTCGAGATTGCGCGATCATCAGTAAAGTCTTTCTTACGTGATCGAGGACCTTGTCCCCAACCCCAATCTGATCTGAGGAGCTATCCGACGGTGAGTGTGATATAGCCCTTGTGGATGATGTCATCTCTATCACTTTTTCACGAACCCTCTTTTTGACACGCTAATGATGATTCCACCCAATAGTGATGACGAGTCAATTTTCCTAAAAAGGACACTCCCAATGGAAAAGCAATATTACATAAAATTTTCTTTCTATCTTTTTTATTGATCTTGTAGATGAAATCGCTCCAATAAGTGAGATCAAATTGATCGATGAGGTGTTTGATAGCATCACTATTCAATTCCGCGGGAATTGATCCTTTTGATGCCGAATCCGATCTTTTAGAATCTATGCTAAATCGAGACATTTCAATTGATTCTTCTCCAAAGATCGATTCTCTTCTCGATGAGTTCGCCGGTGAACTCATCTTCCTCGATTCAATTCCACCGGGAATTGATAAAGCCAGTTTTGATCCGGAGAAAAAAATTTGGTTTGTTGAAGGATTGTTATATGACAATTCATCTCCTCGCCCTCCGGAAGAACTTCATAATTCTATTGAGTCTCTCTCTCCATCTCCTATCCTCGTTGAGGATAGAACACTCTCTTACACAGGACAAGAGATCGACAAATATTGCTTGCCCCGCTGATGACTCATTACCACCGGGTATTGAGAGTGATGATTTCGACTCCGAAAATGACGATAATTCTACTTCTACTCCCGAGTTCGAATCATTTCATGTTGATTATCCCGATTTGGGAGATTCAACCATTGATGCGGTGGAAGACATCCCCGTTCATGTGCCTAATAATTTGCCAAAGGAGAAATCTCCTTCTTCATCACATCGAGGCTGTAAAGCTTCCAAGCTTTTTCATCATAAAAGCTCGATGTTGATTCCTGCTGACAACATTCCTATCTTGGGTGTTCGTCAAGTCCACTTTTCCTCCTTTAACAAAGCACTATATGGGTGAAAAAAAAATAAGGTAAGGGCTTATCCCCCCGCTTAGCGACCAGAAAAACAAGCGCTTCGTGGGAGGCAACCCATGCTTATCCGTAGTTGTAATTGTATGAATAAGTGTTGTTTGTTGTGTGAGATAGCTTGTCTTTTCTATCACCCGTGTTTCGTGTTGTTGTTGTTTATTGTCCAGGATTGCCCGGATTGTGAAGGCTCTCGTATTCTCGGTTTTGTCTATTCGATCACTCGAGCTTCAAATCCTCAGCTTCATTTTGGGAATCCCGATATCCTAATCTAATCGACTAACGTTTTATATCTTTTTGGCACACTTCATAAAAGGTCTTAGTGTATAAATTAGTACCCTTCAAAACATCGAGGACGATGTTTAGTACTAGTTTGGGGGGTATCTTCGATTTGATTATTTCCTGCAGCATTGTCTTTACCTCACCACTAACCCGTAGTTTCAACTTATTGTTTTGCAAAAATACCAAAAAAAATGAAAAAATTTAAAAAATTTTCAAAAATAAAATAAGTGTTTTGTCACAGTTTTGACTTTTTCTTTTGGGTAGAATGAGAATAATTTTTGACTCGATCGGGCGTATTGAGCCCTAGCTAGTTCCTTCGGGCCGAGCATCAACAAATTCTTATTGCTTTGAATTTTAAAAAGGTGAAGACCAAGAGAAAGAAGAGTTAAATATAAGTTTTTAAAGTGCTGAGCACGATTCTTCTAAAAAAACTTATAAGAAAAAACTTGTGGCTTTTTCTCCCATTAGCTTCTAAGCCACCTAATCCATACGTGCTCAATTCAAATTCAACTACGTCAAACGGATGTGTTTAGAAAAAGCTTCACCATTTGTAACTGATTTTTTCAAAAGCAAGGATTTTGAAAGATAAAATGCCAAAGAAGGCATGAATGAAGTATGAATCGCCAAAATGCACGAATATTGGCTCATTATGCCAATGAAGCAACATTTGACATCATAACACGGAGCTACGTAACAAAGTTAGAGCACTATCGTGATAGATTCTCAACTCCGCTAACCACGAGGTGGGGGTTCCAAAACTAAGACGTCTTACATCTAGGAATTTAATGGCTGGTGTGAAATCTTGCTTGGAAGAAAGTTCAAGGTGAGGTTCTAACGTAAGACACCGATCCCTTTAGCCATATTCGAATAAGTTTGATGTGATTTTCCCCCTACGCTAGCAACGGGATGGGTTATCAACCCAAGAACACCGGTCGATTGTTAGTGATAATCCTCACTAGGGAGGAGGGTCGTGAGGACTAGGTAAGGGGTGTTCAATATATAAGCAACACATCCCAGCCTTTACAAACAACTACTATGAAGAATGGATAAATATTGTTCTCGCAAAAAGTCTCCGTATCGGTTTAGAAATCAAGATACAAGTACCAAATATAGATGTTGCTTTGAGTCGTGATTCATCTTGAATTAGGACTAATGAAAATAAAGTGATCTATGGTTGAGTAAAACGAGCACACACATTCAAATCATATATCATGTTGGAGTACAAAGTTCCAAGTCATAAGTATGAGGGCTTTAAACTTCTAAACTTATATCGACAATGACCTTGTTTAAATACCTTATCTTAGGACTAGTGAGAAAAATCAGGGACGAAGAATTTACGTCAGGACATCGTAATTAATCTAGTAACGATTCTCATTCTATGATCCATTGTTGATAAAAAAGGAAGTCAAACATGTATTAAAAAAAAATAATAATAATATTTTAATAGTAGTTTGTGTAAATAAAAAATTGTGAGAGCCTTGACTTGTCGAGGCTATTTGATTTCTTTTTAATCCTTTGATAAACGCTTGGTCGTCTGCTTTTCCAAGTTATTAGTCGAGGGGATTTGAGATTTTTGGTTTCTCGAGTGCTTACTTCATAGCATTGCGTGGGACACGCAACATCTTAGTTTGGGGGATTTTGGTATGTGCTTAATTACACATACCTTTTACCTTTAAAAACGAGCTAAAATAACCAAAAACGGACTCAAAATGCCAAATATATGCTTGTTTTGCTAATTGTGTTGTGCAGGAACGGATATCTCACAAAAAGACGAAAGAGCCCACAAAAGCGACAAAACCGGACATCGGGAGATGGAAAAGTGTGTGAAGACGAAGCCCAATCAAAGTCAAGTCAACTCCGAGAAGAAAAAAAAAGCAAAGAAAAATATAACTTGAGGGGTCAAAAATGCCAAACCCCTAAGTTATATTATTAAGGAAACAAAGGCAGGGGCTGATTATGCCAATTTGGGAAACTTCATTTATAAAAGAAAGAAAGGGGAAAAAGAGAATGAAAAGAAGAAAGATGTGGAGGGGCTTTTCTTGTACACAAACCAAACATACCCTTAATCATCTTCAACCTCTCTCTGTCACAACCCAACTTGTATAAACCCTTTTCCGCCAATCTCCCGCCAATACCAAAACCAGCCAGCACCTAGTTTTGCTCCATACTTCTAGCCCTGCAACACTCCATCAACCACTTGACAAAACCTTTCCCACTTACCCCACATGCCACAATGCCAAGTTGGCAATCCAAGGGCATTTTCGATCCAAGGAAGAGAAGAAAATACAGAGTGAAATTAAGGGTCCATGATATAAATTGTGAGTTTAGACTCACAATACTAGCACAAGGAAGCTTTATACTCAGCAAACAAACACAGTCAAGCTCCAAAATAAAAGAAAAGTCGATGAAAACGTCAAACAAAACTTCAGCTTGTTTTAACCTTTTTCTTTGTATAAAGATGGAGGAGTGAATGGTATTTTGTAGGTAAAAGTAGAGGTTTTGAAGTGTGTAATTTTTTAGTTTTTTAATAATAAAAAACTTTTTCCTTCGTGGCAATTTGTAAAAGTCAAGTTTAATGAAATTTCAGGTTTTTGTTTTGGCAATTACGAGTTCTAAGTTTTTACAATTACCTTAAGTTTGTCTTAAAGCTACTCTAAGCTCATTTATTTGAGCAAATAACGTGTTTAACTAAGTTGTAAATTCTCCGAACCAGTCTTAATAACCTTGAAGTAACCTTTTGCATATTGAATTGTGGAAAGCATTTTGGAAGTTGGTTTGATAATGGAAAACCAAAATGGACTCACACCCTAGCTTATTAATAAGCTAGAGCTTTAAGCTGCCCTTTGGGTTACTCTTGTTTACTAGAGGATCAATGAAAGTCTCGTATTTAATTCTTGCACTTTTCCTTTAAGGTTACTGTAGCCATTGCTTTTATTGTTTATTTCTGTCTTATCATCTTAATAGTGGTTATTATATGCTTAATTTTCCTTGGTTTGTAAGCTATTGTATCATTGTATTTATATACTTGTTCTTTAATATGTCATTTTTTAGCTAGCATTTTCATCGCTCATTCTGGCTTATTTAGTGTTTCAAAATATCTTTTGAGTCCTTAATTATTGTTCATTGAGCCTTAAATCTCAAACTGTTTTTAAGGGCTTATATCATCATAAGAATCCAGATGCTTGCTCATTTTTAAGCTCAAAAGTGCTTACTTTCAGTGGACCATTCACTGTAACCCAAGTTTTTCCATATGGCACTGTCGAGTTATCCCAAAACTCTGGGCCAAATTTCAAAGTAAATAGTTATCGGTTGAAGCACTACTTTGGAGGGGATGTACCACAATTAGTAGTCCCGGATCTCCAGACGTTCCCCATGTATCAATAAATTCGGGGACGGGTCAAGCATAGCGACCTTAAACAAGCGCTTCGTGGAAGGCACCCCATGCTTATCAGTAGTAGTATTGTGTAGTAATGAATAAGTGTTTTTGTGTGAGGAGGCTTACCTCTTCCATTACCCGTGTTTTATCTATGTTTAGTGGTTTATTGTTCAGGATTTCTCGGATTGTGAAGACTCTCGTGCTCTCAGTTTTACCCTTCATCCACAAGAGTTTCACATCCTCAGCTTCATTTTGGGAATCCAATATCCAAATCTAATCGACTAACGTTTTATCTTTTGGTACACTTTATAAACGGCCTTAGATTTACGTAGGTACCCCTTTTAAAACATCGAGGACGATGTTTAGTTCTAGTATGGGGGGGAATCTTCGATTTGATTGTTGCCTGCAGCCGTTGTCTCACGTAATCCCGTTTTTACCACTAAAATTTTTGCAAAAATACCAAAAAAAAAATTAAAAATTTTCAAAAATAAAATAAGTGTTTTGTCACAATTTTGACTTTTCCAATGGGTAGAATGAGAATAAATTTTGACTCGATTGGGCGTTTTGAGCCCTAACTTTGTCCCTTAACCATTTAATAAACAAAAGTTTATTAGGCTAAGCATTCGCGGATCCTTTTATTAGGGATTTTAAATTTACGAAGAACGAAAAATGATAGTGTTATTTACAAGTAGGATGCTAAGCAAAGATTATTTGGAAATCTTAAAAGCTTATAGGTGTAACTTGTCACTTTTTCTCCCAGAAGCTCTTAACTTGACTAATAAACGTGCTTAATTTTGCTTTAACTTTAAACCAATGTTTTCTAAAAAGAAGCTCTTTCGGAAACGAAAATATTCATCTTAGTTCAGCTTTATACTTGAGTTTCTAAAACGAAATTTTCTCTATTACGGAAAATATGTCGGCTCACAACCGATGTTGCAGTCTTCAAAATAAGGCCCATAGTGAGATAATAAATGCCAAAGTGCATTCGTAAGTGTTATCAATAAGAAACCGTCGTCAGACTAAGTCACTACATCTTGTCGGAGGCGTGGCCGATGTTGTAGTCATGTAAATGATGACGGTAGTATAGTATATAGCAATAAATGAAAATTTAATGGTTAAGATTTCTTTTTCTAAACTCAAGTATAATTTTGAACTAAGAATAACTTGCTTTAAGACTTCAAAAGTTGTTGTTTATCGTCGGTAGATTATTTCGATTAAGTATTCTCCATGGGGTGTCAAAAACCTGGGCACTTAGCTGATGAGGCTGGGACGTTCCAAGAAGAAAGGTCGTTACATGGAATAATCGCACCAATGAGATCATTAAATTTTTGATGTTTGCGTGCTTTGAGTAGTATTGTTTATTTAGCGGTAAATCTAAGAAATTCGGCCTAAAAGGGTGGAGTATCCCGCTATTACATTGCGAACATTCTCCTGTGGGGTCTCAACCTGATAACCTAAGTCGAACTCGGCTGGGATCTATCGAGAATATGCTGGTTGGTGGGTGATCTAGTCTTTTCCCCAGATTTCTTCAGAAATATCGTTATGCACATAAACTATACTACTTTCTAAAATTGTCGATCTAAATTTAACTTAAAATTAAGCACAATCACTCTAATTGAATAATTGTTGGGAGCGAAAAGTTGACAAGTCATAGTTATAAGTAGTGTTAGCATCTTTACTTGTACTTAACGGTGATTTCGTTTTTACGCTTAGCTTGGGACTAGTGAAAAATCGGGGACGATGAATTTATCCGTCAGGACATCCGTAGATTATTCTATGGGCGCTTCTCATTCTATGATCCTAGTGTTGATAAAATAAAGGAAGTCAAACAGGTAGTTAAGAAAAGAAAAAGGAAAATCCAAAAATATTAGGGATAGTTAGTGTACATATAAAAAAAAGGTTAAAACAGGACTTGTCGAAGCTATTGATTCTTTATTTCCCCTTGACGAACACTTAGCTACTTTTCGAGGTTATTAGTCGAGGGGGATCGAGATTCTTAGTTTTCGTAAATATTTACTTCATAACATTGCGTGAGGACACAGCAATACCTTAGTATGGGGGATTTTGGTATGTGCTTAATTACACATACCTTTTTCCATTAAAAACGGACTTAAATGACCAAAAACAGACAAAAACTGCCAAATATATGTTTGTTTTGCATTTGTGTTGTGTAGGAAACAGATATCACACAAAAGGACGAAAAACAAAGCCAAAAACGACAAAACTAAGCACGAAATGGAAATGTGTGAAAAGACAAAGCCAAAAAGTCAACCAAGTCAACAGAAAAGTCAAACAGTCAACAGAAAAGTCAAACAGTCAAAGTCAGAGTCAACTCCGAGAAACTGAATCAGAAAAGAATATAACTTGAGGGACTAAATTTGCCAATTCCCAAAGTTATATTACAAGTAGAAAGAAGACAAGGGCTGATTTTGCATTTTCCTTAAATATAACTCTAGGGGCTCTATTTCTTACTTTACTTGTCTCTATTGCAAAATATTTGTTAGTTTTATTTGTTTAAATCTGCCTAGTTTTAAAGTTTATACTGCTTAGATATTCATGCTTATTTAAGTGCTTTTATTGGATTGAAATTGCTTATAAGTATGTTTACTTTGTATTTGATAATTGTTTTTAATATGTTGAAATATAAAAATGATTTGTGGAAATGTTATAAGGCTCTGGATTGATCAAGAAGTACTAACTTCCAAGTTGAGTACCTGCTAGTTCATTTTAGGAACTGTACTAACCCCCCCTTTTTTTTTTTCCACAAATGGCTAGTACTAACTTAATGTTAATACTGTGTAGTTCCTTTTTGTAACTAACTTAAAGCTACCAGTACTAACTCCAAGTTAGTACTGTTAGTTAGTATTGTTAGTACTGTTAGTCCATTTATGCTTACTAGCTTATTGTTTCTACTTATTTAAGATTGGTTTAGCTTTTTAGAGTAGATTACACCATTTTCCTTTACTGTCTTTAAGAATAAGCTTATTTAAGCTTATTTTCCTTTTCAAAATAATTTTAAGAGTTCATCAGTTTTAGTTTTCTAGCTTATTTATCATTATAGTCTATTCTGGTTGCTTATTCTTATGCTTAAGTGCTTATTTTGGGTAGTTAAACTTCTGTTTTAGCTTATTTGCTTATTTCTTGTATCTTTGTGTTTTATTAGCCTAGCAGTACTAACTTAAAGCTAACAGTACTAACTTAAAGCTAGCAGTACTAGCTCCAAGTTAGTACTGGTAGTTAATACTGTTAGTACTGTTGTTAGTACTGCTGTGTTTCTCTTGTTTAATTTAGCTTAATTGCATGCTGAATTTGCTTATTTAGAGTTAGTTTAGCTTATTTGTCTGTCTTAAGCTTAATTGAGCCTATTTGTGTTTTAGCTTTTAAAGTTTTAGTGTTTTCTCATTTCTAGCTTTTATGCTTGTTTTAGCTTATTTTCCTTGCTTATCTTTGTGTGCTTTTGCTAATTAGGTCTAGTGCCCAATCATAATCACATCCTTGTCATATTCAAACATCAATCATCAATCGTCTTTCGATTTTCCATCTCTAGCCTCGTTGGGACATAACGACCCGGAGACTCTCTACACTGCTTCCGGTTTCATTGATTTCACGGATTTTGTTCCTTGATATATATTTATATTTTTTTACATTTATCTATGTATAAAGAGGGTTAAGTTTGCGCGAGTCACTCATCAACCTGTTCAAGATCCTCATGATCCAATTGTGGACCACTTGATTGATTAGCAAAGAAAGACTACGTGAGTTCATCTGTGTATGATGAAGAGTCTTCCCTTTGTGAGTTATGGCCAGAGGAAGTAGAAACACCATAAGCAGTACTAACATCATTAGTACTGCTAGTGCTAGAAGAGATAAAGGCGACATTCTGTGCACTAGTTGATGATCCAGTAGAGCCTTTAACATCAGGCTCAAAGACTCTAAGATTGTTGTAGAGATCATCAAAACTAAGACTGTCCACTCTGGCTTGGTCCTCATGATCAAGAATACTTGGGACCAGGAAGCAGGTAAAGACCTAAGAAATTTCTGATTGGCATCTTCAGTGGAGACACCTACACCATGAATCTCAAGTTGACTCAGAAGACTCTGAAACCTGTCATGACCTTTGTGCAATCCTTTAGAGTTGGATACAAAAAATCTTTCAAATTGTTGCTTGAGAATGTATTTATGCATCTTCTTAGATTCATCATTGCCACCAAATCTGGATTTGATAGCTTCCCATATCTCTTTAGCATCAGTCATTTTTTGAAATTTTGCTAAATGATCTTCTGGTATAGACATGAGCAATGTAGTCCTTGCTTTTATTTCTCTCTCTCTAGCCAAAATCTCTTCAGCAGTTTTAGGAGGCAGAACTCTTATTTGTCCATTTGTATCTATTGAGACTTGTACTAGACCATTTCCCTTTTGTATGACTTCCCATATAGGATAGTCTGTATGCCCCAAGTAATGTTCCATTTTCATAGCTTATATGTCATACTCACCTTTTTTCATAATAGGGAGTTTAATGGTTGACAGAGTGTGAGGGGCTTGTTGTGTTGGTGGAACTAGTGGTGGTGGTGGATTATCATCATGAAATTCATCTTCTCCTGCCATTGAAAAGATCTGAAAGGTAAAGGTTTATAACATATCTGTTTTGGTTCTTCTTACTCAGAGTTTCTCAACAAGCTCTAATACCACTTGTTGATCCTAGTCAGTCTGAATAGATCTTTCTGGCCTGTTAAGGGTGGTAGCCAATCTGGATAGATCCAAACTAACTATAAGAGAAACAATGACTATGAACAATATAAGTTGTGCTGAAACTAACTTATACTGCTAAGAAGAACAATGAATAAAATAGAACTTTAATTACTATTAATCTGCTAGGTTACAGAATACTAACTATAAATATTTGTGAAACTTGTATATCTAACTAGTGCCGTAGGGTTCCTTTTAGACACCAAGGAAACCCTAATGCGCTTATAAAACGCGTTAAGTGATCATGCATATCTATTCCTAATATATCTCATGCATATCACTTAAGCAGTACTATCTATATATGCTAGCAGTACTAACTTACTACTAACAGTACTAACTCTACTACCAGTACTAACATATATACTGGCAGTACTAACTAACTAATACTAACAATACTAACTCAGAAAAACATAATTCCTAACAATTCCCATGTCTCATGTCATATTGTACAAGTCTTTAGTTTTCGGTCTTTGTTGTCTTGTTTTTCCTATTGTATTTGTTTTGGTGTGACAAGTCAATCTTATATATGGTTGTTAGTATTCTTTATCAATATCTTTCGTCATTTGTTTAGTCTCGTAGTTATCCAATAGTAAATGTGATTTCGTAATTATAATCATGTATGGTCTGTTAACCAGGTGCCCGCAAAAAATGTGAAGCGTGCATATATGTTTTTGGAATGCGTGCACATATGTTTTAGTGAATTTGACAAGAAAGCGCAGCGTGCATATATGTTCTTGCAAGGGTACTCATATGTTCTAATGAATTTGAGAGAAAAAGTAAAACGTGCACATATGTTTTTTGAAGAGTGCACACATGTTTTTGAACAACATGCATATAGTTGGATTTATATTTCTAATGTATTTTATTTGATATCAAATTTTGTTTATGTATTTATGTTTTGGTTTGTTGTTTGTATTTGAAATGTATTTTATTTGATATCAATTTTTGTCTATATTTTGTGTTATAAATTTTGAAGATTAAAGAATGTGCACAAGAAACATATGTGTAATTTCCCATATTAAGTTAAAAATGTACATTAGAAACATGAAATTTACAATATTAAAAAAACATACATGCACTCATTTTTTTTTCTTTTGAAAACAGTATATACTAAAAAATATATAAAATAAAATAAAATAAATTAATTCCAAAAATTAAAAGGTTTTTAAAAAAATGTTATTTTAATTAAAAAATTCAAAAAATAGTCAAAATGTGTTTTAACTATTATACCCTTTTGAATTAAATAAAAAAAAGTAATGATACTAAATTCTAATTGGTTTAAAGTGGTTCTGTAGGTTCTGTACAAAAAAGTGGTTCTGCAAAGAACGGTCCCCTATATATATATATATATATATATATATATATATATATATATATATATAGAGAGAGAGAGAGAGAGAGAGAGAGAGAATCCGAATCGATTGAGAAGGTTTTTATTTTGAGAAGATTGAGAAGGTTTTCAAAAATGATATATTTTTAACTTTGATTCAAGTTTTTCAAGCGTAAAACTTATTTTAATGTGATTATAATCCAAAATGTGTAAAAAAATTCGAATCAATGTTAAAAAATCTCTCGATTTTGCGATATAAGTACAATACTGAATCTTCTATACAAATTTAAGGAATCATTACCATAACTCGATTTTAGCATTGATTTGTGAATCAAATTTGTGATTTATAAATTTGATTCACTATTAAATGATGTTTACTTGTGAATCAAATAAAAAAATATGAATCAATTTGCTCAAACGAAGATTTCTCAATCTTCTCAAAATAAAAACATTCTCAATGGAACCGGAGCCTATATATATATAGTGTAACTTTCTTTTCAGCACCAATCTTAGTGCGAGAACTGACAGAATCATCAAAAACATGCATGCACGCCTTCAATGAATAGTATTTTTTGTTACCTATGTTCCTAAAAACAACATATATGTTTTAAAAAAACATAGTTGTTCTAAAGAATTTGATAAGAAATTGGAAATACAAAATTTTTCTTTGAAGGTGTGCATGTATGTTCTTATAAGGCGTGCAACGACAATATTGCGGCCGTGTGTAAGGTTTTTGTGAAAGAAGAGGAAGAGTTCATGATGATACTGAAGAACATAAGTAGATTCTTACGATTATTGATGATTTTCATGTATTTTTTTATTTTTAAAAGGCGTGCATGTATGTTTTTAGTGGTTCTGTCAGTTCTCGCACTAAGATTGGTGCTGAAAAGAAAGTCCCCCATATATATATATATATATATATATATATATATATATATATATATATATATATATATATATATAGTATAGTATAAGTCACGTAAGCAAGTAATGTAAGCAAGTAGTGTGTAAAGTTTGATGTGATGCAATGTTTGTGAAAACGGTTATAGTCTAGATAAAATATGCAGCCTAGTTTTCTATAACCTTGGCTCTAGATACCAATCTATAACACCTCCAAAATGGTCGCAACAGAAATATGTCCGGGAGTGTTACTTCATAATACAATAACACAAGATATGAGAGAACGACTTCTAAATGAGTCGTTTGAAAGGTAATCTCGTTGATTTAATTGAAATCGTACATGTTATAACATTTGTCTTAAAGTTGCATCAAAATGAAAGATTTAAACTAATACAACGAGATTTGATTGTTTGAATGTATGAAGAAATCCATGAATGTAATCTTGTAAAATTTAAACTCCAATGCACATCAGTTATGTCAAGCATCCTAATCACTTGAGAAATACACGCTTAAAAGTGTCAACATAAAGTTGGTGAGTTAATTAGTTTAAGTAAGTATAAAAGTTGGACCGCAAGGTTTTAAAGTATGTATTGCATGGTATACAATATCCAAAAAAGAAATTATTGCATGGTATATAATATTCAGAACAGTAAGTATTGCATGGTATACAATATTCAGAACAGTAAGTATTGCACGGTATACAATATTCGAAACAGTAAGTATTGCATGGTATACAATATTCAGAACAGTAAGTATTGCAAAGCTACTTGCGTCCATAAGAAAAAAACGAGCAATGTATCTCACCGCGAGATTTGTAAAGTAATTGTAAACAAGTTAAAACGGGGTTATAAACTCACCTTAAATGAAAGTATCGAACGTAGTAATAATCAACAAAGAACGACGTCACAAAATAGCCGAAATGCAACCTAATTAATTATAGGTTGGATAAGAATAATGCACTTGAAATAAATACAACAATGTATTTTATATCGTTATATCACCTCCTAATAGTTTTGTTCGACTTTAATAAATCAAAATAGTGTTTACGTTAAGTTTAACACTTTTATTATTTTTGCAACGACAATTTATATATAGTTTAGTTCATTCATAAAATAATATTTATAAGGTTTTAAACCGCGTATAAATATTATATAAGTGATGCTAAAATATTTCCTAAGGTTTTTACAGTTCGAACCGGCCAAAAATGTCCGAAAATAAAATGTTACTATTCATATTAGAAAAATAGTGCAATAATTTTATATGAAAAGTTATCTAGTTTCTATAATGATTATCTAAATTTTTATATACTTTTAGGCTTAGAAACTCGCTATCATATAGTGAAATATCATTCCGAGTAACGTTTTAGTTTTATACTTAAGTCAATTCGGACCCGAAAGCCCTAAAAAACACGAATTATAAAACTGCCAACTTTATGCCGAAAAACTGTCTTGCCGGTATTGTTTCAAATCTAGTTTTGACCATAACTTATTCGTTTTAAGTCCGTTTTTAACGTTCTTTATATGCACAAAATCGTGGTAAGATATACTAACATATTTTTAAGGTTTTGACTCAACAAAATGTCTGTAACTTACTGTTACAAAGCTATTATCCCAAATGGCATATATTTAACACTTTTGTCCAATATTTCTACTCTATTTTCATACCACAAAACCACTAGTTTATATATTTTAATCACCTTCCTCAATCATAATCATCCACTAACCTAATTTCATCCAACACTTCACAATATCATGAAATAATCATAAGATTAAATAAGTTAGTTTATGAATTATAAACCTAACCACATGTCTAAAATCATAAGTAAGTAGTGTTTCTTGGTTTCTTTGCAAATGTTTATAAAAGTAAACTAGTTGGTGATATAACTTTATAATTAAAATGTTTATGTATAAAAATACATAATGTAAGTATAGAATCTAAAAATAACATAATCAATATGTATGAAAATCAAAAGAGTGAAAGTGGTATGCTTACAAAGTAGATGATCAAATATAAACCCTAGACTTTGATTCTAAACCCAAAATCCTTATGAAAACCTCAAATCTTGATTATGAAAACCCTAACTTGATCTTGAAAAACCCTTGCTTAAAATGAAAACCCTAACTTGTAAACTAACTTGAAACACCTTAGATTATACCCTTGATTAACCTTGTATGCTTGTAAAAATCAATAAAATGGAAACTATGGGTTTTATTTTATGGCTATATGAGGTGTAGGTTTTGGATGAAGGAAAAAAGGAGAGAGTTTTGATTTTAGCTAGCTTGTTAAGTGTGTGATAATGTCTAGTTGCTTGTACATATATACTCAAAATATCTAGGGAGCACAACCATGAAATCAAGGAAGAAAAGTGAAGTACAGGAGTGGGTTTTGTAAGAAAGAAATAGACTTGTAAGTGATTGGTATGGAGAGCTAGGGTGTGTAAGTAATCTTATAAGGAAGTTGTTGTAATAATGCAAGTCTTGCAATTTAGCACATGGTAATATCTAATTCAAAAATGGTATTGATTTGGGTTTATATAAAAAGGGGCCGGTTTTGGTTGATATGTGGAAATTTAGAAATTTTTGGGTATTGGTATAACTGTGGGTATTTGGTTAAGTGTAGATAGATAGAATGGTTTACTTGCATGCAAAAAGGTTCCAAAATGCAAAACGTAAACGTTTTACGTAACGTACAAAAATAAAATATAAAAGTTATAATTATATTTGTAAAAATAATATAACACTTGATTGACGTAAACTTTTATTTGTTTGATGTCAGTTTACGTTATTTGTTGATTTTTAGTTTACGCGATTTAACTAAACGGTTGAAATTAAAAGTAAAAGCGTAAAAGTCTATAATAAATAGTTGAATATATATTGATATAAAATGTCCTGAAAATGTGAGTTGTTACAACAAGATATATTTTGTTCGGGTAAAGCTAGATATAAACATTATATGAGATTGTGTAAGGAGACGGATTCCATTTTTTAACCACTAATTAGGACGTTCCTACAAGATGGAATTCGACTTATAAAATATTTTTATGTGGTTTACGCCAAAAAAATGCTTTACAAGGTTTTCATGATGAACTTGCCATATGCGCGTTTGGTTACACCATTTTCGTCCCAAAATTGGTTTGCTATTAAAAAATAACTGAATTACTCGAAGTTTTTAAAAACGCAACCACTTTATTATCGAGCGTTTATTATCCCACGAGCCATTTGGTACTCAACAAACTTTAATAATTGTGTGCAAAATTAGGTGAATACGAATTAAATGGTCAACTATATCAAAAAATGATTGAACCCATGAAAGAAAAACTTAGAAAATATTTCAAAGAAATTCGACCGGTAATTACTTATGCCGCCGCATTAAACCCATGCTTAAACATTAGCCGAGTGGAACTACTATTGGCCCCCTTGAATGTGATATTTGGTTTATCAAGTTAAACTAATCACATTCCATGCCAACAAAGTGTATGTTTTGAACAACTATATGAAAGATACAAATAATAGGTTTAAAACAACACAAGATGTACTTTTCAATGTATAAATTCTTATTATAATGAATACATAATCTATGACATATTTTGCTTACGAAATAGCAAAGTAGTTGAATGACAATTTTGGTGATCTCTTCTCTGTCTTAAACTCAAACCTAGGTATCGAGTTTAAGTATAAACTTTGTAACCGACACTGAAGTTGAAGCCAAAGTGGTTCTATAGTTTGATTTGAGGAGTAAATAGCTCTTGAATGTGTGTCACATTAATTGCAAGAGTTGTCTATTTACTCTCATCCAACATTACTCTTATACTAAGGAATTAGGGTTTATAGTGAGGTTCCTTGTACACACGTCAAGCATTGGATGGGTGGTTGAGATCTTATTTAATGCTGCTATGCTTTAAGGTACAAGGAAAAGTCCTTGAGAGAAAGTTTGTGTACTTTTTTACCAACTTTAGAAGTAGTCATTCCCAAGGAGATATGTTTTATTCTTTTTGATATAAAGCATATATTTTTCTCGCCTTGTGAACCTTATAGAAGTGAAACATTTTGTTTCAGCTTTTGAAAGGAGATCTACATCGTTCAGCTTGGCATTGCCAACCAAGCTAAACTAAAGCTCTTGCTAAGGCCTTATCTTCAGTTTCTGAACCACCACATAAACTGAAGTGAATATACTACTTGATCTTCTAAGTGCCTAAAGAGCTGAAGTTGAATTGTCTTTAGCTAGACTTGACTTAGGGTTTTTTATGTTTAAATCTACTAAAAGACTAAAGTGAGCAAACAACTTCTTTTTACATACTGATAAAATAGAGAACAATACATATTGATAAATATTCATAGATACTTTCATTACATTACATTACATTACAAAAGGTAAGTACATATAAAAGTTATTACAATCACTGCATGGGATGTTCAATTAGCGTCATCTGCTTGTTAGGATTCAGATTCCTCTTTTCAACTTCAGCAACCAAGAAGGAACTGAAGGTCCTAGCAAGATCATCCATTCCAAGGCCTTGGTGAAGTGTAAATAAAATCTCTTATACATTGTATAGCATATCATTGTTCAGTTCTTCAAAATCTTTTATATTGATGAAATCTTGCCTTTGTCTGGAGAACTCTTATACCTCTTTGTTGACTTGAAGTAGTCATGAAGGTCATCATCATTTTTCCTTTTCTTCTTTGTAAGAAGGTTTAGTTTGACAATTGGATCTTGTTCCTCTAGTGGTTTACTGAGATCCAGTTCCAACTTTGCTTCAATTTGGTGGAGGGCATCTAGCTTTTGCCTCATATAAGTGTAAATTATTGTCGACCCAGCTCGAGTCCTCTTGGGACAAGCTTACATTAATTTTCTCTAGTCTTCAAGGTGTAGGTCACTAATCTTGAAGTTGTTGATGATCTCATATGAGCAATTATCTTGATACACCTTCAGACTTATAAGACCCTTTTCCATTGATAACACATCATAATTTGTGATTTTACCCTGGGACCTTATGTTCAGCATCTTAAGGCAGTATTTGTCATACTTTACCTTATCCTTATACACCTTATTAACCACACTATGACCCAAAATATCAATCAAATACTTCTTGTCCTTCTTTATTTCAGACTTGATAGCATCAGCTTTGACAGCTTGTTCAATACCCTTTTGGTTTTCTATTTCCTATTGAGTCATTTGAAATGTTTCTCCCTTTTCATTGATGTATGTGAATTTCTTGAGAGGTTTATGTGACTCCCATGATCAAACCAGGTTAGGTCTAATTGTTGTTAAATTCGGAATTATAACTGGGCAGATTTTTAGGTCAACTTGTAAGAGTCATAACTCGGTCATACGGATGAGTTTGATAGATTTTCTTGGCTCTAAAAATAACTACAAAGAGTCTACTTTCCAACAAATGTGGTTTCGTGAATTGAATATGAGTAGAAGTCAGTCAAAATGTTTTTACAAAATTCGTTGTCAAATCTGAGTTTTCAGGTCAGATTTATGTCATGTTTGTGAGGTCAAAAACCCTATCAAAATAATTTTTTTATTCATGAGGTTGTTACTGGAGTAATTTATAGGTGTCTAGTAACTCCAGTATTTTTCCTAGATTTTTGCAATATGTCTAAGTATGCTTAATAAGGTCAAACATTTTGGTGTGCAATCAGATCCAAATCTGGTCAGTTTGTGCTGTTGACTTTTTTTAAAATAGTTATACATGTTTTCATTGGTTGGAAAAACTACAATAGTTTCATAACTCATTGAAGTTGATGTCATTCAAATTTAGGAGTCAGAGGAGGTCATTTAGTATTTTATAAAAATTCGTATATGAATTCATGATATGAAACTATTGTAGTTTTTCCAACCAATGAAACTAAAAATGTGAACACTAGATTAAAACATGTTTAGAGCTTAGATAGCGTATATGAATCATGATGAGATATTTATAAATGTATATTAGACATTAGTATCCATCAATTAAAAGGTTACATGTATAGGGCCGTAAAGCCTTGATCATGTGTAACCCGTTAATTATATTGTGTAGATTATTGCTTGGATTTTGTGCGCATTTGTGAAGCTCGAGGTGAGTTTCTCGTAGCCCCTTTTTAAATGTATTCTTGGGGTGAAAATGGATACAAAATGCTTTTGAAATATTTTCTTTTCTATGATTAAATAGTTTAATTTGGTTTTATTTGGACATGGTTATATAGTAGTTATGCGATACAATTGTGTGTGTAAGTTTACATGATTCATATGTGGATACAAGGATACATGAGTTGCTTGTGCCATTCCAGCCAAACGTGGTAACTCTTATTGATGATACATGATGAATACATGATTGATATATGATTGATACATGGATACAATGATAGCTTATTGTGATGTTGGATCGGGGGTAACGCCTACTTACTTTGTGATATGATTTGTTATGATATGTGATTGAGGATGCATGCTATCTACTGTATGATTGTCCAACTTTTATTATATGTTCACAGATTTTTAATTGTTTTAAGTTTAAACCTACGAGCTAACCAATGTAATGTTAGCGAGGCTTAAGAGTTTGATTTTTAATTGAGAGTATCCATTTTTAAGTGAAGTTAGTAAGGCTTAAGAGTTCGAGACTACTTGGCTAGTGAGACTTTAGGTTCCCCGCATTTGAAGACTTACTACATATCATTTACATCTCTATGTTTGATATACTTTCATAATTGATACTTTGTTATTTTGGATTTTCATTTTATGACTATATATTGTTGTGTTTTGATTAACCTCGATACAAGTCCCCTCTTGTGTCAGGTGTCGTCGTGACATTTTGATTTATTAAGTGATTATATATTTTAGTTATTCTCTATTGTGATGTCAACGTGTTGTGACGATGCCTATCATGTTACGCCTCGTGTTTCCGCCTTGGCGGGGTATGACAGATCGGTATCAGATCCATTGGTTATAGAGAAGTAGGTGGTTTAACCTAGACTATAACCTAGGAGTCCTTAATATAGCTGCATAATAGGATCTATGTGTTTTGCTATATAGGCGTTTTGTTTTCTTGCTTTTCTCTGAGTTTTATTTCGACCTACGGGCTACTCAATATCAGAAGATCCAAAAGAGGAGCCAGTTAAGGAGGAGCCTCTTGAGGAACCGAAGGAGGAAGGGTAGTTAGAAGAGTCGAAGAAGGACGCAGACTCAGATCTCCTGTGACCCGCGAAGTCGGGCGACTCTTGCGAAAGCAAAGTCAAACCCAAGCGAGGCCTAGCATAAGTTCATCCTGTCTTTTACCTCAGCACGTTGCTATCGATGTTTTCTTTCAGATATTACGTATTTTTTAGGCACTTCGAGACCTTCATTTTCTTTCTGTTGTTTTCAATTTTATCTTTATTTAAATAAATATTGCTTTGATGAAGCATCATTTTGTGGAGTTGAGTAAGATGTGCAATGTGGTATATGTATATATATGTACGTTATCATTGAGATGTGTAGTCTTGGAAGTAAGTACACGTGTGAAAGGATGCAATTATAATTATGGGTGGCCAACATAATTATAAAGGCATCACACACATGGACTTGTGACCATGATTGCATTGATCGGTGTTTGCTTATTAGGTGGTAGTGTAAGATGTTGTATTATGTGCGGATGTATTATGAATAGTTGCATAGTTAGTAAGTTTCCCTTCTATCTAATGTTTGCGGATACCCCAGATACCTATTATTACTACTATTATAATTATTGGGTTTGTTCGTTTGCTCGATTATTCGTTCAGGATATCTAACTCTCATTTTAGAATTCATTGTTCGTACCATGTCTGTACGGATGTTTTATCGTTCCCATTCAGCGTCTTAATATATATTGGTTGTTCGGATCTGCTGCTTTTGGCTATTGGTACGTTTCATTGGTTCTTTCCTGGCATTAATTACTCGTATGAATATCTGAATATTTCTTTCAAGCATTATTTGTTCATAACATGTTAGTGTGGATATTTATTCCCACCTGTTACACGTCCTTTGGTTTTCATAACATGTTTGCGACACGTTAGTATCGATGCTTTTCTATGTTTTTTCTCTTGATCGTTATTACGGATGAGACTTTACGTTCTTCAGTTGGTTCATGATGTCTTTGCATGAATTTCTCTTGTACGTGTTCGTTTGACTGTTATTCTGACTATATGGTCCCTCATACTCTCTTTTGTCATTGCTTCATATACTCCCCTTTGATTTTCCCTCGTGGTAATGTGATAATCCTTCTGTTATATGGTCTCCTTTGTGTGAAAAACATATTTATAATGATAATGAAGTGTGAAAATCCTTTTGAAATATATCTTGGAGATATTTGTCAAAACTATTTTTGAATGAGTTATTACGATATCGCGTTTATATGATTGTCTCTTTATTTTTATAATAGGATTAAGACGTGATACACTTTTATATAACTACCTCGTAATTTTTTTTATGAAAACCATGTTTAAAATGAGTTTTATAAAGATTATATTTAATATGATTTTTATATTTAAAAGGATTAAAAAACGATTTTCTTTGTTGTTTTAAAATTATGTTTATAAGAACAGTATTTAGTTGGTTCTTTCAAGTAAAAGTCAATTATTGGTATAATAATTCTATCTTTCTCATTTATCAATCTTGATACGTATCGTTATTCGATATGTGTTCCTTTTGTCTTGGTACGCTTTGTTGATTCTTTTGTTTGTGTTTCCTATCGGTATAGATGTTTTATCCTTTCTTTTAAGGATTCTTATGACATTTGATCCACATCTTTTTGCATTTGTGAAATCCTTTATATATTTTCTAGCCTTTGATTCGATATTCGTTTGCTACCCTATTCGATAGTTCATAACCCTTAGAATTTGTTTGATATACGTTTTATTCGACCGAGTCACTCTTTGTGGGGAGCACCTGTGTTGTTCGTTAAGAAGAAGGATAGTTCCTTTCGAATGTGTATAGACTATCGAGAGTTGAACAAGCTGGCCATCAAGAACCGTTACCCTCTCCCCAGGATTGACGACTTGCTCGACCAGTTACAAGGCTCGCGATATTTTTCAAAGATAGATCTTTGTTTCGGTTATCATCAGCTGAGAGTGCATGCAGTAGATATTCCAAAGACTACATTTAAGACGCGGTATGGACACTTTGTGTTTACGGTTATGCCTTTTGGGTTAACCAATGCACCATCGGTTTTCATGGACTTAATGAACTGGGTGTGCAAGTCGTATCTAAACAAGTTTGTCATTGTATTTATCGATGATATCTTGATCTACTCGAAGTCCAGGAAGGATCACGAGGTTCATTTGAAGTTAGTAATAGAGTTGCTCAAGAAGGAGAAGTTGTTTGCCAAGTTTTCCAAGTGTGAATTCTGGCTACAAGAAGTACAATTTCTCGGACACGTAGTTAACAACAATGGGATTCACGTGGAACCAAGTAAGATAGAAGCAGTAAAGAACTGGAAGATTCTGAAGACACCATCCGAGATACGATAATTTCTAGGATTGGCAAGATATTATCGGCGTTTCATCATGAATTTTTCTGAGATTGCTAAACCCTTTACTTCACTGACACAAAAGAATCATAAGTATGAGTTGGGCATGGAACAAGAAGAGGCTTTTCAAACTCTGAAGGACAATTTGTGTAATGCACCAATATTGCCGTTGCCTGATAGATCAGAAGACTTTGTGGTTTACTGCGACGCGTCAAATCAAGGATTTGGATGTGTATTGATGCAAAGAGGCAAGGTAATTGCATATGCATCATGACAACTAAATATTCATGAGAAGAACTATACCACCCATGATTTGGAGCCGGGAGCGGTGGTTTTTGCACTTAAGACTTAGAGACATTATTTGTACGGGATGAAAAGTATTATCTACACGGATCGCAAGAGTCTACAACATATATTTGACCAGAAGGAGTAGAATATGCGCCAACGAAGATGGATTGAGTTATTTAGTGACTACGACTGTGATATTCGCTACCATTCGGGAAAGCCGAATGTAGTGGCTGATGCGTTGAGTAGGAAGGAGAGAGTGAAACCAAGACGAGTATGAGAAATGTCCATGACTATTCAGTCAAGTGTTAAGGACAGGATATTGGCTGCTCAAGGTGAGGCATCCAAGGTAGAGAACGCACCAGCAGAAATGTTGAGTGGCCTGGACCAACAAATAGAAAAGAAAGAAGATAGAGGTATGTACTTTATGGACAAAATATGGGTTTCATTAGTAGGTGATGCGAGGAAGATGATTATGGACGAGGCTCATGCATCGAGTAACTCGGTACATCCGGCAGCGGATAAGACGTACTATGACCTTAGAGGTATGTATTGGTGGCCATGTATGAGGAAGGATATAGCTACCTATGTTAGCAATTGTCTGACTTGTTCAAAGGTGAAGGCTAAAATATCAAAGACCTTCAGGTTTGTTGCAACAGCTAGAGATACCTAAGTGGAAATGGGATGGAATAACTATGGACTTTATTACAAAGTTTCCAAGATCAAGTAGTGGGTATGATACGAATTAGGTAATAGTCAATAGACTGAGTAAGTCAGCCTATTTTCTGGCAATACGTGAAGATTACAAGATGGAGAAGTTAGTGATGAGCGCTAAAATACACATCATTTATAACCCGAAAAACACTATTAATTGGACTAAAAATACTAAAAATGCTTAATTATATTGCAAATATATATGTTTGGTATTTTTATGTCTTACAGGTAAAAAGGATTAGAAATGGCGCAAAAACAGGAATTATCGGGCTTAATTTGGTCAAGTCTAATTATTACTCAAGCTAAGATGAAGTCGTGAAAAGTCCCCGAGCATACCAGTAGAAGAGCAAGAGAAAACGAGTCCAACGGTGCCCTCGGATATTTTTGGGCCAGCCCGTAACCCATTTTATGGGCCGAGCCAGCCCATTTTTGCATTAAGGCCCAACAAGAATTATATAAAGATTCATTTTTGGTGTTATACGCAAGAAATGAAAATGAATTGAGAAAATGGAGCAAAAGTGGTCACGTGAGCTATAAATAAATCAACATATACATGTGCCAACGCACTAAGATGAAATGAGCAAGTAAGAAAGTCACACGTGGCTTTGGCATTGTTTATATCTTTCAAATTCACTTCATTACATCCAAGGGACGAAAATTTGCATAGCTTTTAAGCTGATGAAAAAGGGCACGTGGCACTCTCTCACCGGTTGGATCTTTAGAATGTTGCCTCTCGATCCGTGTGAACAAGGAACTTAGCCAATGATTGGCTACTTATTTTCCAATGATGAGGTCCAAAGTTACAACATTATCCCTTCTCACCCCATTTAAATAGACGCCTCCCTCACACTAGGGAGAGTGAGTTTTTAGTTTTTCTTTTTAAAGTTTTCTTTAGTTTCTTTTTAGCTTATTAATGTTTTGGCTTATTTAAAATTTGTAAAAGCTTTTTTAGCTTAATCTAGCTTATTGTAACAAAGATTTATGCTTATTGATATGAAGATGAGATGATTTTTAGCTTATAATTCGTTGCTTATGGTTGCTTATTTCCTGTTCTTTTTATTTAGCTTATTTCCACAAGTTGAGTAAGCTCTCTCTTAGCTTATTCGGCCTTCATTTAAGCTCATATTTTCTAAATAAGCCTAGGCTTATTTCACTTATTTATTTTCTTTTCCATTTCTTTTGCTTGTCGCTCAATTCGGGCATAAGAAAAGTACATTGAGCTTATATGCTCGGCTTATTTATAAGCTTGTTGCTTTTAAGATCCGAGAGTTCTTTGCTTTAGTTTAGTTTATTTTACAAAAGTTCTAAAATGCATAAGCTTATTTATTTTTTAAAGTAGTAAGGTTAGTTTATACTCCTCGTTTTCTTTTCTTTTTTCTCGGTTTTACTTACTTGTGCTCAATTCGAAGCTTATAGATAGGTGGCAACGAGCTGAAATAAGCTCGACTTATTCTCATATAAGCCTTGGACTACCTTATTTTCGAGAGCCTTGTTAAGTAGATTATTAAACCGTAGCTTACTTTTCTTACGTGTGCACTTTGCTTTATATTAATTGCTTATCAAGCTCTTATATGGCGTTCGTTGTTGGTAACTAATTTGGAGTTTATTCGATTAGTTTGATAACTTTAGTTTAAGCTTGTAGTTGTTCAAAGTAATTGAATCATAGCTTAATTCTGAGTAGAAGCTCGTTCATATGTTAGCTTATTCGTGTGAGCTTATTTAATTTGTGCTTTGACTTATTTGAAAGAATTAAAATAGATAAGCTAGTTTTTCACTTGATATTTGAATGCGTTTTGTTGTTAAAATTTAACATGGGTTTGAGTTGTATTTGGTTAATATTGGGCCTCAATTTGGAATTGGACTAGTTTAATCTTGGACTTGAATTGAGTTATTTAGGTCCTGTGGTTTAATAACATAATGTATAACTCGAATGTAACTTTGCAAATTAACAGTTGATATTTCTTTGTTTTAACTTTTGGTACCGGTTAACTCACGAGGTGTGGAGCTTACGGATTTATTTAGCTAGACCGAATTTGATTATTTGTTTTAGCTAAATAAATCGGGTGATATTCGTTCAATTGCGGGTCTTCAATTCGGTTCCATTTTCTCTCCCTTTTCAATATATTAGTGTAGCTTAGTATAAAAATGTTTTGCTTTGCTCATTTTATTATTATGATTAGCGAGTAGTCTTACTTGTGTTTGCTAAGTGATTAGTGATTTGAAATTTAAGTGCGGTTTTAAAAAGGTTTAAAAAAATTAATAGTCATTAGAATTTTTCAATTTACATACCGTCATTTACTTTTAATGCAATTTAAATACTTGTCATTTATTTTAAAAAGCATTTTACTTTACTTGTAATTTAATTTCTTGAAACTTGTTTTCTAAGGATTTTAATTCGTTAAACCTAAGCCCGCACTTAAGGAACATTTCACGTCACTTAGCAAGCATTTTTGTCATTTATATCTTTTAGATCAATTTTAGTATAATCTTGTAGTTTTAAATCTTAGAATTAATAATAGTTTAATTTTTAGTATAAAAATAGTTTAAAACCAAAACCAAAAACTTTATGGACAATCAAGCTCGATTTCCAACATTCCCTTGAATTTCCATTCACCTCTCGCCGAGGAAACGACCCGGAAGGTTTTTGATAATTGCTTTGGTTAAAAGCGTTTATCTAGAACCCGACGGAAATACTATACTATACTATTATTGATATCTTCCTTATTATTACGTATTAATATATTATATATATTTATATGTATTAAAAAGGGTGGATCAATTTTTTGGCGCCGTTGCCGGGGAGAGGTGTAGCGATTTTTACGGGATTGTTTGTGTTCGAGCCTTGAAGATCCTTTCTTCGGAAAGTTTATTTTCGTTCTTATAAAAAATATAAAAATCCAAAAGATATTTTTCTTCTTATTTTTTTTTTCTCTTTTTTAAATATTAAAAAAATACCAAAAATATTTTTCTTTCTTATTTTTATTTCTTTTTATTATTTCAAAATCTAAAAATAATCTCCTTTACCCTCATATCCATTTAATTCTTTTCTTAACCCTCTTTATTGTTTAATTCTTATGGCGTCACTCGATCATCGTTTGAACCCCCTCTTCTCGATTAAAGAATGCTCGTCTTGGGTAGGCTTATGTACACTGCATACATTGTTTGATTCAAATGGGGGACTTGAAGACAAATTCCTTGATCCTCAAACCCTCTCAGAATGTGCACCTTGTGGATACCCGGTTGATGGTCTATATTTTCGATCTTGTGCTTTTGTGCGAAAGTGTTTGAAGAAAGGTTGGTATACAATTCATGATGAAAACGAAATTCTAAACACTTTTGAGTCGTCCAATGACAACACTAACATTGTTAGTGCACCACAAGAGCCATTCGTCTTCAATCGAGACCCCGGTAAAAATTCTTCGCAAAGTCCTCCACAAATTAACCACAATTATTGTTACAAGTGTGGTGATTCGTTAGATGGAATTTTTTGTCAACGATGTACTTGCCAGAGTCTTGTGGGAACGGTGCTCATATTGGTTATAATGTCCACCGAAACTCCTACAGATTATCCTAATCCGGAACCATGCAATCAAACCATTGATGAGCTCCCACAAACTTTGCCAAGTTTTAATCGACCGTGGCCAATCCGAAAAGAAGATTCATTACTAAGATCAAAAGCCCAACTTTGTTGATAATTCTCCTAACGTTTTCGACCCACCTCCACAACCTTCTATGTATTCTTGTGAATTTTGCGGGAACGATGCTCGTTATGGTCACTATTGTACACCTCAAGTCCCGTTTATCTATCCGGAATCGTGTTACAATCAAGACTTTAAATTTCCGCAAGATTTTCATGAATTTCAACACAATAATCTTTGTTGTTGAAGATTGTGGGGATCCCGCAGCGAGACTTATCAACAATGCAACCAATGAATGAAGACTATTATCATGAGCAAAATTCTTGCTATGATTCTAATTCTTTCGGCTTTGACCAAACTCAACCCCCGCAATATACCATCAATCATCCAATCTTCAATGTTCAAAATGACCTTCTCAATTCTCAAAACAAGCTTATGGAGCAAATGACATCCATATGTGATATGGTTGGTCAAATTATGCAAAAGAAGGAAGAAGAAAAACGAATTGCGGAATAGCAAGCGGCTAAAGATCGATATTGGAAGATTCCCATTTGCTACGATGATGACGAGGAGTATACCATTGCTATCACACCCAATTTAACAACCAAGGAACCTGAGTACTCTCTAAGTATGGGGGACGAGCATCTTGACGCTATTCCTGAAAAGGAATCGGACGAATTAATTAAGTCTAGTGTTGAGAACCTTGTCCCAATCCCAAGTGAGTCTGAGGCTATTTCCGATAAAGAAAGTGAGTGTGATGTGCCCGTTAATGATGAAACTTCTCTGACTTTTACAACTTTCTCAAATCCTCTCTTTGATTTAAACGACGATTTTACCTCTAGTGATGACGAGCCACTTTCTGATGAGGACGTTCCGATGGAAAATTTCAAAATTTATTCGAACCCTCTTTTTGATGATGAAGGAATCATTTCTCCAAAGATTGATCCGCATTATTTCAATGCCGAGTCTAATCTTATCGAATCTTTGCTTGACCGTGATATTTTAATTGATTCTTCACCTAAGTTTGATTATCTTCTTGAGGAGTTCTCCGGTGAACTCGCTCATATCGATCCAATTCCACCGGGAATTGAGAAAGCCGACTTTGATCTAGAGGAAGAAATCCGTCTTGTTGAGAATTTATTGTATGATAATTCATCTCCACGACCGCCGGAAGAACTTAATTTGGAAATTGCTGATACGATTTTTGAGTCTTTCTCTCCATCTCCTATCCTCGTTGAGGATAGTGACTCTCTTATGGAGGAGATGGATTTATTTCTTGCTTTTAATGACTCGAGGCCACCGGGCATTGAGGATGACGATTATGACTCGAAAGGGGATATTCGTTTTCTTGAAGAATTTCTTAATAATGATTCCCTTCCCCTTCCCAAAAATGAGTCATCTAACCTTGATCATTTTAATGATCTGTCACCTTCTCGTCCTCCTCTGAAACCACCGGATGTTGAGGTTTTCTTTGATTTTAAGCCCGATACGGGTGTTGTTACTAATAAAGTGGTGGGTGACATTTCTGAACACTATGTTCTTATGCCTAATCTTTTACCCACCCAACCCACCCTTTGTCCAGTGTTTGACCTTTTGCTTCCGTTTTCGTCCGAAAACGAGGACAAAGTGTTCAATCCTGGTATTCTCATTTCTCTCTTATCTCATCGGGGCGAAATCATTTCTAATTTTTCTAAGAGCCCGATGATGATTTCTGGAGGGGACATTCCTTACTTGGATGTTCCGTTTCTCCATTTCTATCCCCCTTGACCTAAATCAAGTGTGGGGGATCGAGTCAGGCTCAAGACTCGGTGAACAAAAATAAGCGCTTCTCGGGAGGCAACCCGTGTCTTTTCTTCTTTCTATTTTCTTGATTAATAAGTGAGTGTGTGAATTTATAGCCCAAGTGTGAGGGCGTGCTTCTTTCTATGGTATGTGGTATTGTTTTTGCAGGATTCCTTAAGATCATGAAGACTCGTGCTTATTTTCAATCCTCTAATCATCCGGTTTTTGATCTTTTACTTATTTTGGAATCCTCAATCCTGATCGTGTATATATATATATTGTTTCCCCTTTCACACTTGGAATTTTTTTGCATTTGCCTTTTTCATTCCTAAGTGTGGGGGTAAAACCCGACATTTTTAAACATTGAGGCCAATGTTCGATTCTAAGTGTGGGGGGGATTTCTATCAAAATGTGATCTTACATGTGCCTTGCTGTATCCCTCGCAATCCCGTTTTTCCACAAAAAAATAAATTTTTAAGTCTTAATATCTAATTTATTGTTCATATATATAAAAAAAAAATATTGTGTGTAGAAAAATGTTAAAATACAAATAGTTAGTTGGATGTAAAAATAAATAAAAAAATAAATAATAAATAAATAGAAAATAGTTGACACGAATGTAGGCTTTCCGTTGGTGAGAACGAGAAGTAAATTTTGACCCGACCGATTTTATATCTTAGCTTTCTCCTTAACGTAAATAGATTGATTTTGCTAATCTTTTATACAAGGAGCTATAAAACGCTAGTCTAGCTTGAAAAGGTCAAGACTTTGCAAGTTCCCATAATTGATTTTAAATATACGAAGTCAAATATTAGAGTTGAGATTTGTTGCCAGTCTAAGGTGACTTGTTAAAAGTGCCGATCTTAGTTCATTAGGCTAAGTATTCACTAGTTTCTTTATTAGAAATTTTAAATTGTGAAGAACAAGAGATGATAGAGTTGGTATAAGTTTTGATGCTAAACATGGAATAGTTGGAATTTTTTAAGCGCATAAGTGTTAATTGGGCTTTTTCTCATGAGCTTGTTTCACCTCTATATATAACTGTTTAATAAATAGAGTTGTGCGGTTTTTTGGTTAATAATTAGTTAATAGAAGTTTTCTTTAGTTCCTTTATGATTAAGATAAGTACACATCAAGAATACTTAATTTGGCATACTATATGTATCACAATAATAATTATTTTGCTTATCCCTTAAAGAGTCTTAGGGTATATGGGGTAAGTAGCATCTATAGTGTAATTATAGCAATATTTATTCTTAAGAGCCCTTGGTATATGGGATGGATATTGTTGCTTAATTTTTGCTTTAATCATTCCTTAAAGAGCCTAAGGGTATATGGAATGATTAAAGTTATCTTGTTTGTACCTTAAAGAGCCTTAGGGTATATGGTGCAAATAAGATTGGTCTATTTATGTCTTAAAGAGCCTAAGGGTATATGACATGAATGGTGTCTTGCTTAAGTAACCTAATAAAAGCCAAATTTTGGTCGCCTCGATGTGGACTTTAATCTTGATGACATTTGATCTTTTGAAAAGGGCTAGGAGCTAATTATTGCGTTTTTAACCGTTACGCTTTATTTTTGGAATTAATAAGTTATCAAAATTAAGTCGTAAAGAGCCTTCGGGTATATGACTCAATATTACATCTTGTGAGTAGAAATTAGGTATAAGGTGAGGAATATGTAAGTACACAATTGGCATGTATGAGTAGTGTTAGCATAATAACTTGTATTTTTGCAATGATCTTGTTTTAGCTTGGCTTGGCGAGGTAAAAGTCAGGGGACGAGAATTATCCATTGGACAATCATTTGGAATTTACCATTTCGCCCCCCTCACTTTGATATATAAAACTTCGTTCTCTTTACTTTAGGGGGTGAGTTAGTTTTATTTTTCTAGTTTAGTTTTCTTAAGTTTTTAGCTTATTTTCATTTAGGTGTAGCTTATTTTCGATTTCTGGCTTATTGTAATTTGTTTTAATCTTCAGCTTATTGAGATATTGTACCAAGTATGTTTTGAGCTTAATGGAAATTATGGGTGCTGATTTTTATTGCTAATTTTGTTTAAATCTACTCACTTTGCATTATCGTGTTTATCCATTAGCTACTTTCGTTAGCTTTTTAGTTCAGCTTAATCTTTTCTAAAATTACTTAAAACTTGTAGATCTATTCCTATAAGCTTCCATCACAAAGCTTATTTGATTTCATTCTATTAGTTTTTTTTAAGCAAACTTTTCGAAATAATAGCTTAAATAAGCTCGGGGTATAGATTACTAATGTGATTTTTTTATCCTGTTTTTTTTAGATAGCCCTTATTTGATGGTTTAGATTGGTTTTCTAATCAGCTTTTTTGGTACAGTGTGTGAATTAAAATGCTAGATCGAAACTTTAAGTTACTTATTTTGCTTATGCTTGTCGTTTGATTTGTTATGTGGCTTATACCTTACTCTATATTTTTGTAGCTATTTTCTTTGACTTTTGATATTATTGAATGCTTATCTAAATAAAGGTCTAAGATTGTTAGATAATAGAGTTATTAGATCTCAATTTAGCTTATTTTGTGTTACTTGTTATTTCGTTTTAAACCTTGTAATTTTTTAAAAGTTTCTTGAAATCGTGCGTTCTTTGGCTTTATTTTAATTGCTTATCAGCTCTTATATGTGCGTTCATTGTTGTAACTAATTTGAGTTTATCTTTCGATTAGTTTGTAACTTTAGTTTAAGTTGTAGTTGTTCAAAGTAATGGAATTCATAGCTTAATATGAAGATAGGAAGCTGTTATTATGTTAGCTTATTCTGTGTGAGCTTATTTAATTTGTGCTTTGACTTATTTGAAAGAATTAAAATAGATAAGCTAGTTTTTCACTTGATATTTGAATGCGTTTTGTTGTTAAAATTTAACATGTGTTTGAGTTGTATTTGGTTAATATTGGGCCTTAATTTGGAATTGGACTAGTTTAATCTTGGACTTGAATTGAGTTATTTAGGTCCTGTGGTTTAATAACATAATGTATAACTCGAATGTAACTTTGCAAATTAACAGTTGATATTTCTTTGTTTTAACTTTTGGTACCGGTTAACTCACGAGGTGTGGAGCTTACGGATTTATTTAGCTAGACCGAATTTGATTATTTGTTTTAGCTAAATAAATCGGGTGATATTCGTTCAATTGCGGGTCTTCAATTCGGTTCCATTTTCTCTCCCTTTTCAATATATTAGTGTAGCTTAGTATAAAAATGTTTTGCTTTGCTCATTTTATTATTATGATTAGCGAGTAGTCTTACTTGTGTTTGCTAAGTGATTAGTGATTTGGAATTTAAGTGCGGTTTTAAAAAGGTTTAAAAAATTAATAGTCATTAGAATTTTTCAATTTACATACCGTCGTTTACTTTTAATGCAATTTAAATACTTGTCATTTATTTTAAAAAGCATTTTACTTTACTTGTAATTTAATTTCTTGAAACTTGTTTTCTAAGGATTTTAATTCGTTAAACACTAAGCCCGCATCTTAAGGAAACCATTTCAGTCACTTAGCAAAGCAATTTGGTCATTTATATCTTGTAGATCATTTTAGTATAATCTTGTAGTTTTAAATCTTAGAATTAATAATAGTTTAATTTTTAGTATAAAAATAGTTTAAAACCAAAACCAAAAACTTTATGGACAATCAAGCTCGATTTCCAACATTCCCTTGAATTTCCATTCACTTCTCGCCGAGGAAACGACCCGGAAGGTTTTTGATAATTGCTTTGGTTAAAAGCGTTTATCTAGAACCCGACGGAAATACTATACTATCCTATTATTGATATCTTCCTTATTATTACGTATTAATATATTATATATATATTTATATGTATTAAAAAGGGTGGATCAAGACTTTATATTAAAAATCACATGAGATCAGACAGGATCTTATGTGATTCACTATGAATCACATGAGATCAGACAGGATCTCATGAGATTCAGAGAGAATCAGATGAGATTCAGAGTGAATCACATGAGATTCAGAGTGAATCTCATGAGATTCAGAGTGAATCACATGAGATTCAGAGTGAATCACATGAGATTCACTCAGGATCTCATGTGATTAACTCTGAATCTTATGTGATTCATGTTTGAAGGCAGTCTAACCACATACATGCAACTACATTAATGTTTGACGCCTTGTCTGCAACAACAGACAACATATTCTCCTTAACCACCTTATCCTTAGAAAGCTCAGTCTTACGCTTATACTGTAAAACATCAGCCGCAACAACCGGTGCCTTAACACTCTCTGTTGCAACCGGCACCTTCTCAATAATAGGCGCAACCACTGCCGTCTTATTACTCTCGTCTGAAACCTTAGAAAACTTTGGATTATCCTTCTCATCAACAGCCGATTTTTCAGTCACAACGGATGAAACATTACTCTTACCAACCTTACTCGTAACATCACTCTCCTTAACGACAGTCGACTTCTCAATAGACTTAATGACACTCTCCATAACGACAATTGACTTTTCACTCACAACAGCCGCAACCTTACTCTTACTAACAACAGAATTTCCCTTCATAACAGCCGCCTTTTCACTCTCTTTTCTAACTTCACCAGTTATAGGATTATATTGAGTCACCGGCTGTGGACTAATAACCCTTTCACTCATCGGAAGCCACCTACTCTTAGGAGAATTACTTTTACCAGTAACCTTCGATTTTGATTTAATAGGAGAAATACGATCAATCGCCTTAACACCTAACATCAAACAAAAATTTATAAAAAAACATCAGATGAGAAAACAACTAAAATCACATAGGATTTTGGTATGAATCACATGTGATTCATACCAACACTGAAATCACAAAAATTAGCAAAAGCTATTGAATAAGCACAAAATAAGCAAAAGCTATTGCATAAGCACCATACATCCACCAACAAAAAATCATCAACAAACTGATAAAATAAAAAACAAAACAAAACCTAAAAAATACTAAATAAAGCACCAAATAAACAAAAGCTAAAAATAAGCTACATCTATGGCTTGTGTCCAAAATAAGCAACAATAAGAAACTAGTAATATCAAATAAGCATTAGATTAGAAAAATAAAACATAAAAAATACTAAATAAGCACCAAATAAGAAAAAAAATGAAGAATAAAAGAAATGTATACCAGGAAGCTTATTTCGATGCTTATTTTCATCGGAATCCGGAAACATATCTCCTTTATATAGCTTTATTTCATCGCGTATATCCATCTTATAAGATCGATTTTGATGAAATCGATTTAGATAGCCGTATTTCACAGTTAGGGTTTTGATTTGGAGTTAATTTGAAGGAAAGAAAAAGTTAAGGTTTTGATCAGAGAAATTAATGTGTGTGTGTTTTTTTTGAAACCGTTGGGGAGAGAATGAAATGAGATGGAAAGTTTCGTTGGGGAGAAGAATGAAATTAAGTGAGACCGTTGGATTGGTATTGAAATCAACGGCTTAGATGGAAAGTTTCGTTCTTTTTTTAGACCTCGTTCCTTAGGGAACTTTTCTCTACAACGGTATTTTATATTAGGATGTGTCATGTTACCTTATTGGAATGGCTAAAATAGAATGCATTTCTTTTCCCTTTTTTAACTATGTCTATCAAGTTCCACACAGTTATCCAAATAGAAGGCGGATTAAACTTGGTTTTTCTGATGAACAACAGATTTTGAATTAGTGGTCAGAATGTGAAAAATAAAAGTGCGGATTGTTCTCTTGGGTTTTACGCAATTAAGATGGTATTGATTGGTTTGTTTTAATATGTTTAAGTAGGAAGTAGAGTGGAGTGGATCCTGAGGTGGAAACTTTGAAGGCTGAAATCGCGAAATTGCAGATGGGGATTTGGTCCAGCAGTGGGATTTGATGAGGAATGGTGGTGTTAGGCCGGTGTTGCAGTCTAAGGGAAATTGGTATTTTTTTTTGTATGTTGGTGTGTTGTTTCGATCGGTTTTGATAAGAAAAAAAGAACCATATATAGTTTTTTCTTTGTCCTCATAATTAAAGTTCTTTATATGTGATACCTTTTCTGTTTGTTTTTAGCAAAAGGCTGAATCGTACAAACTTTATTTATCATGGTATGCATGTAGTTGAGCTCAGAAGGCAGTTGAAATGGAGATTAAGTAAACAAACAGGGACAAAAAAAGAGGCTTAGTGGATAATTTTGAAATTCAGATATGCTTGGTGTTGTAATGCTTAAACAAAGGCTTCAGTTTGGGAACGAATTCCAAGAGGTAAATTGTCTTGGTCTAAAATTTATAGCTTTAGATTTTTAATGTACATCACTTATTGTTACTATAAATGGTATTGCCACGTTAAATAAACGATTCGATTTAATGCTTCAACATAATATTATTGTGTTTTCAAAAAGCTTTTAAGCTCTTTAGAGGTGTTCGGATAAGTTTACTTATATGAGCTTATATTTTTTTGGGAGGAAATAAACTATTAAGCATAATCTTTTCAAATGAGGATTCTTGAAAATGTATAAGCTTTCAAGTCTAATTCGTGTATGTTTGCATCTTTATGATAATATTCTTGGATGTGGCAGTTGGTGAACCTGCATTTTTGAAAGGACGGAGTCATTACGTGATCAATATGTGACCTCTTAAGATATTTAAGACCCCGGAAGTTTGTTGAGTCGTACAGTGGCTTTGCGGTCTGCTGTGATTAATGAAAGACGAGGAGTGAGGGACCAACAACAAAGAACCATGCTTGCTTTCATTCAGAGGATCTTAATCGTGCAGTGTCTTTGCGGCCTGCTTTGATTATCGTCTGTGGGAAGACCCTATGCTTGAAAATAGTGGGTGGCATTTAGCACAGGAGGTAAGAGGAGTCTGACGTAAGCCACTATAAGTGTAAGCTATATTGATTGCTAATTTCTGTTTTTTTTTGTTTGGTTAATGCAGGTCAGATGGCGGAAAACAAACGGTAGTTAATTCTGATCGAGTGAGGTAAGTTGTCTCTTGGACCTCTATCTTAATAATTTTGGCTATCGTATAAGCATAATTAAAAATCAATTAGGGGTGAGCAAGGGTCACGCAAATGGGTCAAAATCAATTATGGCATTATTTGATGTCAATTTGTCATTTTCAAAAAAAAAACTTTAAACTCAAAAATCAAATTTAGGGTGTATTTGGTTGCTGAAATGGTGGCTGTCAAATTGATGTATTTTTTTTTGCTGCAATGAGGGTTGAAATGGGTGGGTTTAGGTGCTGAAATGGGTGGGTTTAGATGTTGAAATGGGGGCTTGGGTGCTTAAATAAGAGCTGAAGTTATTGCGATTAGTGTTGAAATGGGTGTGTTTGGGTGGGCTGAAATGGGTAGGTTTAGGTGCTGATATGTGGCTGAAGTGGGTGGGTTTCGGTGCTGATATGGGTGGGTTTAAATGCTTAAACGAGGGCTGAAATGAGTGCGTTTGGATGTTGAAATGGGTGTGGTTCCAGAAGTAGCAACCAACATAATGATGGGTAGTAATAAACTAAAATAAGCCATAAAGTTTGAAAATAATCCACACAAAAAGTGAGGTTATGAAACATAAGCCTAAAACCAAATAAGCCATAAGCCGACTATATAAGCCGAAACAAACACTCCGTGGGTATGTGACTTTGTCCCTTACATAGTTATTATCTATTAAAGTTTTTTTAAATACATTGATTTCACCCATTCTATATCGACTAGACATCATGATTTTAGATTTTTAACTTCTCATTAATATTTGACAACAGAAAATAACGATTATGTCTATATATCACTTAAGACACTTCTGTACAGCTATTTGATGGCTCAATGAAACATAGTTTCCCTTAATATAAAGAAAAAAAGCCTGTGATTTGTTCCAGCCGTAGAGAAAAAGAGATATCTAAAATCTTTGCTAAATATAAGACGCAAACCTAGGAAATATTATACTTAAGTATTTAAGTATTTAAGTATATAACTACTCTATATGTTGTTGTTCTTTTTAAGCGTCTATTTCCTTAAATTATGAGGAAGGGTGTCATGAAAGCGCCAACTTATTTTACCTTATTGCAGGTTAGAAGAACTGCACATGATCGGGTATTTCTCTATGCAGCATTTGCGGGTTAGTATTGTTTATTCTATTTTTTAGTTATCATTTTCCAGTTTACTATATCTTATGCTTCGTACAACTTTCTTGGTTCACTCATTATAATGTTTATCCTGTTCGTTGATATTTGTAACAGTATTAACAGAATACTGTTCAAATCTTTTTTTAGAACGGCCATTGTTCAAATCTATATTTTCAAAAAGCTATGAATGCAACTAGGAGATACAACTGAGAAATACTAGGCTTCGATTGAAAACGCTTTATCAAGCTTATCTATTCTATACCCGAGTTGCAGAACAATTGTAACAGGTATGTCCCATGTCTGTTATTTACATAATATTCTACTGTCCTCTATATAATGTGTTTTACTATATGTTCATTTGATGATATATGATTGATTCAAGAAGGCTTTTTTCATCTTCTTCAATGATATCAAGTAAAATATTTGTGTTTATTTTTCTAATGTCAAAAATAGTTTGTATATTTTGTTCTACATGCTCAACACAGTTGTCTCATTGTCAAACAACACAACTTGAATGGATATCCCAAAGCTTTGAATAATGTGGACCAAAGATTCATTCAAAATGTTGGAAGTCCATTTTTGAATAGCATTCACAATGCAAAAACCAACAATGACTTTTTTACTATTTCAATAAGTCTTTTGAAAGCGTTTTCTAACATTGCATTCATAGCTTTTTGAAAATCTTTTTGAAAAGACTTGATACACTACAAGTTTTTCCTCAAAGTGGTATGCTGTAAATATGGTATGCATTAAATGCAATAAATGCAAAAAGTCATTAAGGACTTTTTGCATTGTAGATGCATAGAGTACATCATTTTTGTGTGTGTGGAAGGATCAAGGCTGGTCAATTGTATCCTATAATAATAACTAACATTTTGTCACTTTTCTTCTTGCTGTATACATTGGCAACCCACATTACTAGATACCACTTCGAGTTCAAAATCTTATGATGAAACAAACTGCGAGGTTGAACAAAACAAGGATAAAATTGACATCTAGCATTAATGCATATGACTGATTTTGTGAGTGCTCATGGAAAAAAATTATGTTAATGATGATAATCCATGTAAATGTATAGGTGGCGGAATGCAACTGCTAATGGAGGAGTAAATAGGAGTCCAGACATGTTTGTAAATACGAGTCGAGACATGTTTGCATAACCCAAGGAGTTGATTGGTTGGTTACATTTTGGCTAAACAACAAAAATCAGCCATAAATAACCGATTTATCATCTCCCTTTTGTGTTTCTGTAAATGACCTCCTAGGCATAATATTATGTTATTATTTTCGTAGTTGCCAATAATTGGTGTTTGTCATGGTGAGTTTTTGTGTTGGTGTATACATCCTCAGTGTTCAGCCTTGAAATGGTAACAAGATACGCAGCTCGCATTCCAGGTGCAGATATCGAAATTATTTTTTTTACTTTAGTTTCAATATGTGTGGACACGTTACTTCTCTTTATAGATGTACATAGGTCATTGGTATCTCCTAAAACTATGTTCTCGAAGTGTATTAGAATTTTCTTAAGCGTGTGTTTTGTATTACTATTTTCTTCTTTACGCATTTGTATTTGACAAAAAGCGCCGCAGCGAAGCGCGGGTTTCAAAACTTGTTGTCATTAAAAATTAATTGACCAAATGTGGTTGAAGTTTAACAATCCCTATCACTAACAATGTGGACATAATTTAATATTTGTACATGATGTTTTTTTTTCTTTCTATTCCACACTGATCATCATCTACATTTTTATATATGGTAGATCATATCAACATAAACGTGTTATTAATATATTATTGTCTGAAAATACCTATATTATATGTTTAAGAAACAAGTTTTTGTTACCCGCGCGTTGCCGCGGAAGCATGTTGTCAATATTTCATAAACACTATTTCCAGTTGCAACCGACTCTTTAGTAGAAGAATATTCACAAAAGACAATGGCAGGTTCAAACGAAGACCTTCGGAACACACAATTGGATTATTTCTAGTTTTCTAGAGAAATTTGCTTAAGAATTCTCTAAACTTTTATACTCCTACTGTATCAAATATAAAGCTACAGTTTCATTACATAAAATAGAAAAGAATTTATACAATGACAAAACAGTTAAAAGTTATTTTCTACATCTCCGTGCAATTTTTTGTCCTTCGAAATCTTTGTGATTTGTTTTTAGCCTGAAACAAAGTAGAAATTATTAATATGAAATATAAATAGTATTAGCCAAAAACTTATTTGTCTTAGGACAAAAAATATACTTCTTCAAATGCTCGGTGGGAGGAAAGAAGGACATCATCATCGAAATCATCCCCATACCCCGCCGATTGCGTACTGTTTTTGTATCATCAAAATCGTCAAGATCAATTAGTTCAGGTTGCGCAGTGCCTACAGGTTCTCTGACCTGGTCCATCATGAGCTACCGGAATACCTAAACCAACACTCAGAGCCACTGAAGCAAGATGTTCAAGGTTATAACTCAGAAAGGTTCATTGAGATCCGATACTCCTACTTTCCTACATCTACTACCACCTCTTGCATAGCTTACCACCTGCCCCTCCTGAAGTGCTCATGATCAATTCTCTACCTGTATATATCCATTGTTATATTAAATTCAATTGTGATCACTTAAACATTTGTAGTGAACACAAAGTAAACATACAATATTTTGCCATTCTCACTCCTAAAGTCTCCATATATAGTTTTGACATTTCATGAAGATCAGCCAATATTTATAACAATTATACTTTTAATATAAAACATAGTACTTAATTGATTAACCGTATTGATCTTATTTAGAATCATCTATCAAATACAACATATGAAAAATACTTTTCAACCGTCTCAAACATATATTAAATGAGTACTATAAACTTGAAAAACATTGTATTAAGTGAAGGCTACTTACAGGTTTTCATATTATCTATATAGAAAACAACAAAGAATTGTTCTAAAAGTTAAGACGCTTCACCATACACACACGCAAACCCACACACACACCAACACAACACACACACAAAACACGATTTTCTATGGAGTAATGACTTCCAATGGACATCTAAACCAATCAATCAAATTGTAGCAAGTGTTAAATACGTAGATATTCAGACTGAAATCACCCATTAGTAAATTCAAAGGCTGAGTAGTTACCATTTTTAAAAGTTAAAACTTACTCTATCATCGAGGTGACTGGACTACAAAAAGCGAGATGGGGTTACCGCATCACATATAACAGACAGCAACTCATAAGTTGAATCTAAATAAACCAAACTATAGGACATGAAATACTTGTGGTCAGAAAAAATGTTTGATTGCAGATTTGTCAATGATATTTACTTATCTATTAAAATGTCTATATAAAGCTCAAATTTAGAAATTTTACTTTTTTACTTTAAGTAAAAGTAAATTTTCTAAATTTAAGCTTTATAAATTCACTGCATTTAGAAAATTTAGAAAATTTACTTTTACTCGAAGCTTGAAATGTAAGTTCCACCCAAGGCAGCCATGGTTCTTTAATATGAACGCATGAATCAAAGAAGCTGATGTCCAACATTTTCATTTGTGCCAAAATACCTTAAGATCTTTATTCTAGTTTCCACGCAAGAATGATCCATCATCGTTAGTTTTTGATAAAAAAAAATTCCCATTCCTAATGCATCAGAGTCGGCTGGGCAACCAAAAACAACCTGCAATATAAAACATGTATAAGTATTTATGTAGACCTTGGGTAAATTTCAACACTTTTGACCCATATGGCATTTTCTAATTTCATTCAAGTTTTTAAAGTATGACCACCTGACATGTTAGCGAAATAAAAATTACTTTTGGCATCAACCAAATAATAGCAGGGATTCAAATAACAATGCCACTCGGAGTAGGTCAGTGATAGGCTGAGCACATGATTTAACGACTCTTGTAGCTTCACTATAGTAGTATATATTTCCTCAGATTCCAGGTGGGGGGAAGAGTGCATTCTTAGCACCTGAAGTCAATAGAGTCTGTGGTTTTGCAACTGAATTCTAAAATATTATTACATTTGTAACAATTCTTATTGAAAGTTAAGTGACAATTCTGTTGTGCTCAATTTAATCACTTGTTAGAGCACTGAGCACTTGTCAGAAATTGCACTCAGCTTGAACTACGTGTTGCCCTACTTGTAAATGCATTACAACATTTCTAATTTTTAAGGGTAAACATAGTGTTCAACTTTAGCGATCAAAAAGCTCATTCTTTATTCTAGTTTCAATGATCATTTCTTAATCACTTATTTCAACCCCAATTTAAAAGGTAATTTCTTAGTCACTCGTAACAGAAATATGCAGCATTAGTTCATTTGTACATGAAAAATGGCCTAGTGACTCCCAAAAAGTAATTTTGCCATCACATTCTCAATGTGATTATCTGTTTATTTCACGTTTTCATTTTCAAGCCGCATATAATTAGTGTTACCTTTGCTTCGTTTACTCTAAAAATTTCTAACCGTCCATAAAATTAAACACATAAAAACAAATAATTTATATTGAAAGTATGAAATATTTTATGTTTACTTACAACGTAGCCATAAGAGGTCCTACTAATGATATCCCACTTCATTACGATGTTTCCATTTGGGTAAAGTGCATCATACGCTTCTACAAATTATCAATCTACAACAACGTTAATCTACTATGCTCATATGAATAAATATAAACACAACAAATAAGCGAACCTTCTCTTTAGTATGGCACCCAAGTGGTTAGCGAGATTAGCTACTTGTTCAAAGTATCTCTTGGCTCTTTTATTTGGTGATATAATTTGTTGGTCCATTTGGTTTCGTAACAGCATGCTAAGTTTCCATTTCCACTCATCAATCTTCGAAACCGACAACGATGCCTACATCCACAGGTCATGAAATTCAATCATTAATAATATATACACATCAATAAAAACACGTTTATTTCAGGTCTCAAAGAGTTGGATACAAATTTGTTAGGAATTATTGTGTTTTTGACACAACATATAAGCATAACCTCACCATTGACCGGTTCCTAATTCAACCATAACCATAACTTCGATTCCCAATTCATCCCCAGTTAATATAAATGCCTAACTTTTTCGCTTGTTGACACAACAGTTGGATATTGAATTCTAAATATGTCATATAACATTACAACATTCAATACGCACATTCAAACATCTCATATATGTAATTTTGATCATTATTTCAAGCCAAGTGGATTATGACTAAAAGAAGTGTGCGGACTAAAAAAAGAAAAAGTATAGTACCTCTTGTCGTTTCAATAACTAATCTTCTAATAAGAAATCTATGGCTTCAGAATCCAAAATAGATCTATCGCCCAGTGAATCGAAAAAGCTACTGGATGCACAATGAAGCACAATAGAAATAAACTTTCGATATATAATCTGCATTTTCCAAAAACAATTATCGATATATAAGAAAACACAACAAAGATCCTTAACTACTCAAACCCATAATCAAAATCTAAAATCAAAACCGTATAAGAAAATCCCCAAATAATAAAGCTACATCGAAACTGTTAGAATTAATATTAACATCAATCGTAGGTGCTATTTTTTGGTTTTGGCTTGTGGGGTTTGATGAATGAGAGGAATTTAGGAGGTTTTGTGTGTTAGGAGGATGACTCATTGAGTAGATTGATTGTGTGTTAACACGTGGTGGTGTGAGTATGTGCCGAATTCACTGTTCATTACGAATTTAAAATTATGATAAATCAGATTTGTGTGTAGTTAGACCGGATATTTTATATATAAACCACTGTTCATTCAAATTTAAAAATAATTTTGATGAAGTTACTGTAGAAACTCTGTGTAAGAGCTACAAGAAACGTTAGTTTGTATAATAAGTTATGTTTATTATATATTCAGAGCCTAGGCATGAACAATATCTAACGAAAATAATGAATAAATGCACACACACACACACACACACACACACACACACACACACACATACATATATATATATATATATATATATATATATATATATATCTATATATATATATTATATTACTATATATATATGACAATGATTTCAATATTAAACAAAAAGTAATACTGTGATTTTTTTTGTTCTTCATGTGAACGATTGAATTGGCAACGTGTACCACATAAGTGAGGAAACAAAAGAGTGGCCACAAAATCTAACATGTTTTCATGATGAGGCACACACATTGTATCATAGATGGTAATCCTAATCGTACTAAGCTCCAATTCACCCATAACCCAATGGAAATCACATAAATTAAGTGGAAGAAAAACTTATGAAAAAAATTCAAATTTAGCAATTAACGTAGTCATTCAAGGAAACTACAAATCCAAAACATCCTCTAAAATTGTAGTTTTGTAATAGACCCAAACTGTCCATAAAAACTGCAGAAGTCATACCCAAATACTGGCTTAAAAATACGGATTGTAGCCGACCCAAAACCCCTTAAAAATTTTGGTTTAATCATATCCAAACACTACTAAATACAACAACGTCCATGCCCAAAGCCCCTTTTAAAAGGTATTTTACACCCGTCCAAACACCCTTTAAAGTTCAGTTTTTCACCACCCCCTAAACACCCCTAAAAACAGACGTTGACATACACAAACACCCCTTAAAAACTGCAGTTTTCAGTAGCCGAAAAATCCCTTAAAAGTGCAATTTTGCCAGCACACCCTAACACTCTTAAGAACAACATTAGATATACACAAACACCTCTTAAAAACTGCATTTTGCAGCAGCCCAAACACCCTTTAAAATTGCAACAAACATACACCTACGGAATTGATATCGACCCACTATGGATACGGTGTGGTAACCCCATTTAATGTACCATGTACTATTACATCAATAAAATAAAAAATAATTAAATGTTGGCCGACATATATTACGTTTTTTTATCAACCTTGTTGATTCTAAGTGTGCATGAAAACATTATATTCAAAAATTACTATTATTATTAAAAAAATACGAACAGTTATATTGGAACATTAACCATTTATACAAGCTGAAGTTTGTTAGAAAAAGGAGAAGTGTTTTGGACCCCACCTCGACCGATACAAAAATACTAACTAGTTTGTCTCATAACCTAACCCAACCTAAACATCATTCCAGCTTTGTCAAATGTTAAAATATACTAAAAATTCTAATTCTCTTTATCATTTCATCTAAGATGACCAACTTTGGTTCGCCAATTAGAGACATTGCAACACTGAGGCAACGTTTCATTCCTTGCTATAGCTTTGAGCTCTCACTCTGATTGCCTCAGAGTCTCACATATGCCAATGTTTTTTGCACAACCTAAAGGACATGTAAAAACAAATTAGCACAAATATACTATACAACTGGTTTGACATAAACGATTCCATGAAAAACAGTTGACAAAAGTGTTGCATTTACTTAAAAATGAGTCGATTTAAGCTAAGTTATTGTGTCTAAGGAGTTGCCAAATAGTATATTAAAACAATATGCTTAACGGGTCATAAATCGCCCCAAGGCATATTTTTAGTGCAGACATTCACCTAACTTAATATATTAAAATAAAATACATATTGTTGAAATATGACACAACTCAAGATTCCCAACTTTCTCCTGCATGAATTATTACCTCAGTGGCTTCTTAATGAAAAGAACAACCATTAACATCCCAATAGTTTCCACTGCAATTCTCGTAAACCTATTGATAATAACACATGGGTTGAATATTGCCAGAAGAAGCATTTATCCAAATACATACCCTGCAAAAGTTATGTCGATAGTTAATTACAAATTTTCTCCAAGTAAGGTCTTCGGATTAAAGAATAAAAAATATTATAATTACCATACAACCCAAGTTAAGAACTTATGCCCCAAATCATCTCTTCCTTTAGAAAAGTTATACAAATGAGTGTACATTATAATATTAGGTTCCGTAACTCCTTTATCAGAAGAGGTCGACGACCAAGTATCAAGTGTATGATACCACATACTTCAGCAGAAACTAAAGTTTCGTTATTACTCAAGATTCGATCTAGAAACAGATCAATCAAAAAGTTACTTAACAACCTCACTACTAAATCCGATCATAAATTTAACTTGAAGTTTTTGTTTTTCTGTACCGAATACTGTATCTGTATCTCTGTTAAGTTGTTCTCTAAATGCGATGTCACGTACATTGGTCCTGCAAGCTACATTGATCCCCGCTACATGCATCATTCAAGCTACATTGGTTCTGCAACGGAGAAGAATTATCAACATGAACATGACATTGTCTCTTTTGATAAAGGAAACCTATCAAATGCGAAACGTAGCAGTAAGCACGTATGAGACTATTATTAAGATATAGATGTGGAAATTCTAACCCATTTACAAATGAATGAATCCATTTGATTTATGTTTTATCTTTAATCCGTCAAATATGTAAATTAAAAAAGACTGACGTCAAAGGAAATGAATCAAACGGGCAAACAGGGTTAAAGACGCCCAAAGTGTATTATAAAATACATACAACCGTATAAATCGCTTTATTCTAAATATATCACTATTATTATACTGTAAACTTGATAATCATATTTATACGACGAATATTTGTAAAGAACCTTTAAATTAGACAAATTGGTTGGTGGCCAACCCAATCTGACCGAAACAAACAAAAGGTTTGCATCTTTGACCAACCCACCCGCTTTGCCAATGCTACCATTATAGGAAAGCGGCAATGGTTAATTTGTACATTTTAACGTATTGAATTGGGCTCAACTTGAAAGTAAGTGTAATTTGTATAGCGTGCTTTGTGCTTTTATTTCATATTTGTTAATGCATCAAAAAGTACACTTTTGGCGACTTTTAACCCGGTTGACTACTTTATCTGGTTTCTATCTACCCGTTAGACCCGTTAGAAATAAGGACGCATAGATCGATCATTTATAAGTAAATAGGTCAAAAGTATCACCTATAACTCTATAAGACTATACCAATGGTTTTGTTTCTGGGTGGTTTAAGGAAAGTCAAATATCTATGTGGAAGCACGCGTAAGAACAAAACATGTTGTAGAGTCCTCATACTACAACTTTGTGCGGACCTGGAAAATTGGTGAGTCACATACTCACTCTCAGTTCATTTTCAATAGCTACCTTCAATTATTCATTGGATACACCTCTAAATTTCCCGACTCATTTTTTCTTCCTAATTACCAAATATCTTCACTTTCAAATTCGATTAGTATAGATAAAGTTCACATAGTGTTGCTTTCTAAATTCTTTATAGAACAAAAGAATAACAATTAAGAAATTTTAACGAAAAGAATTAATCTAAATCACAGTGTACGTAAAACTAAACCAATTTCGTCAACTTTATTATGATCCATTTTGTGTTCCCTACACTTATAACGGGTCTAAACAGGCTCGGGTTAGGATGGGGTGACCCGCTCACCCACCACGATATATTTTGTTATTTTATTTTTATTGATTTGTCATATACAATCTCAAAATCAAAAAAACATAGGGGCCACACCCTAAACTATTAGATAAAAGATTTAGAGGTAGTAGGCATCCATAATTATAGGCGACTTCCGACCCGTTTTAGCCATTTGACGTATTGGTAATAAGATAATACTATGTAGTTGTTTAACTCTTGTCATATGAAAATGGAATAAAATTGCCACATACTTTTACATGTTTAGTTCTATGATTTAGCTTAATTAATATACGCCCTTACATAACCTAAAATGCAAAGGTGTCCGTATGAAGCTGAAAATGACTCTTTTAAAAAATCAAAATTAGAGCTGCCCTACTTAAAAGACCATCAATGAATGTAACCAGACCGTTGCTTTATCTAGTTTCTTTTTAGAATGTATCTTTATCAAACTATGCACTTGATCAGCACTTTTACTTATTCTTTTTGTTGTTAGACTAACTAAAAACATGAAAAGAATGAACACTGAATTTGAGTTACATAACCAAGTACCACACCCACAGTGATACTATGCATTCATGAAATTATCATTTTAATATGTTTTCAAAACCAAAAAGAAAGTGAGATGTATAATAGAGTTTCTCTAAAAAAATTAAGAAAGCCATCAATTTTAAGATTTGAAAGAACTCATTCATAATTGACTATAGATTCTTAGGAAAAACCCCCATTTCTTATACAAAAGGTTACATTATACTTTTATAGTGACGTATGTTTTAGGCATTTCAGTAAAAACTTGTCTAAATATTACTTTAATTAGGACAGGCATAATACTATTAGGAAGGCCATAGGTACTCCTATTGACCCTTGGCCATTTGCTTGAGTAGGAATTGACATTAGCCATGGTGGAACAGACAAAGGGGTGTTTTGTATAGTATGATGCAATAAAAACGGGTAAGAATGGTAAAACAAGATAAACTTTTATTACTTTGAATTGTTTTACATAATACAGAATCCTATCTATTTATACTTACTGAAAAGGTGTAATGAACCATTGTGATGGTTCATGAAAAGTCAAACCTTTTCCTAGTATAACTGTAAATAACTGTAATACCTATAATAACTGTCATAATGGGTCGAATTATGTACATATGACCCATACTAATAATACTGCAGACCTTTTATTACATATTCATAAGTCTGCATTAATAATAAAACTATATACTAAGTGTTTTATTTACATAGGCTAAATAATAAGGGAAGGTTTATGATCTTGTATTCCAACAGTCTCCCTCCCAAGATTATAAGCCTTCAAGTCTTGACAGATCTTCAAGTGATGATTGTGAAGTCATCACATGTGCTGCTTGTGCTTGATCCTCTTTCTTTATATGTCCTTGATGGTCCTGAATACATCCCTTGCAGGTTCTGACCTTTTGTAGAGTGTGGTAATATTGGTTGTTCTTGACTGTCTCCAGTGTCTTCTAGTTTGACAGCAAAATGCTCCAATGTCTTCTTTCCTTTTAGGACTGCAGGCCTAGCCATAGGTGCACCATTCTCACCAAAGTCCCATTGGTGAGGTCCAAGACAATCTCTGTCTTTCTCTGCTTTTAATGCAGATTCCACAAGGGTATTCTTGTATCCTTGCTGAGGTGCTCTTGCAGTTTTAAAGTAAGATGTGAAGACATCTAAATACTTCATGTAGCATTCTTTAATTTTTTTCTCCATTCCCTCTTGACAGCCCCATAATTTCGCCAATAGTGTCAAATTCTTGACAGAAATTCACACTCAAATATCCTCCTAGTCCTTCTATTAACTTGTATAGATCAAACAAATGAACCTCAATTCCATTTATAGTTGGAGGAATTGGTCCAGGGAGTGATTTCTCAAGGTAGTGATTATAGAACCATTTCACTACCTTGTTGAACCTGTTTCTGAAGAAGTCCCATTCTTGGCTTACAATTTCATCCTGCTTGATCAAATTGAGAAAAGTTACATAGTCATTAAAGGTCTGAACCTTTGTTGAATAAAGGTTTCCTTTGATCTTGATCAAGTCTTCTTCTATGCCTTCATTCTTCTTAGTAAGTGATTCAAAGTAATCTTCAAGGTACTTATTCTGCATTGTCCTCATTTTGTCTTCATCAAAAAACTGATTTTCCTTGTTATTGAACATATAGGACAAGGTGCATCTGTTTCCATCATACTTAACTTCAAAACCTTGTTTTTCTAGCAGATCCAATGAAAGGATGTTTAAGGTTACTTCTGGTGTATAATGCACACCTGGAACAAAAAAACCTTGACCGCCATCTTTTATCAGAACTTCACCCATACCATAAGTGAATAGGAACTTCATTTGATTCTCTAATTTTGTTACAGAGAAATCTTCCTTGATATTACAAAAAGCATCCAACTTATAGCATACATGCCTATCAATCTGATTGCTTACATACCATATTTCATCCCAATTTGCAAGGCCAGTACCTCTGATCATGCATGTTGTGGAGAAGTGGATGGTTTTTGGGTATTTAAGCATTACAGTTGGCTTGGTGGTCTTAAATCTTTCCATTCTTTTTTTTGTGTCTGTCTTTCGAGTCATGTCTTCATCCTTATTGTCCATAGGGCAGAACTTGATGATGTGCCACAATTGCTTACATTGAAAGCACTTGTAGCTATTGTATTTGTCCTGTGCATTGTTTGTGAACTGTTGTTGGTTTAGGGTATTGTTGTACTGTATAATTCCCTGTAATTCCTTCTTTAGCATATCTTTGCAGCCTTCTGAAATTTGCTTTATGCAGGACCCTAAGTGATCTTGTCTTTCTCTTTTTAGCCTTCTCTGGATGAAGTCAAGGTGTTGATTCCTTCTCAAATGTCCCCCAGGTTTGCTCTGATACCAAATATTAGGAAGGCCATAGGTACTCCTATTGACCCTTGGCCATTTGCTTGAGTAGGAATTGGCATTAGCCATGGTGGAACAGACAAAGGGGTGTTTGGTATAGTATGATAAAAACGGGTAAGAATGGTAAAACAAGATAAACTTTTATTACTTTGAATTGTTTTACATAATACAGAATCCTATCTATTTATACTTACTGAAAAGGTGTAATGAACCATTGTGATGGTTCATGAAAAGTCAAACCTTTTCCTAGTATAACTGTAAATAACTGTAATACCTATAATAACTGTCATAATGGGTCGAATTATGTACATATGACCCATACTAATAATACTGCAGACCTTTTATTACATATTCATAAGTCTGCATTAATAATAAAACTATATACTAAGTGTTTTATTTACATAGGCTAAATAATAAGGGAAGGTTTATGATCTTGTATTCCAACAAATACTTTCATATTATGTAGTGTATCATTGAATATGGTATTTTTGACTATTTCTTTTAGCAAGTTCATCTTTATTCCACCAGTACGACTTCTCGTCATATGTATGACCAACCTGTTAAAGATTGGTTTTAAATTCAAGTTTTAATATCATAACTTGTAGTGTGATGTAAACAGTCTTGTCCATGCTTTTAGCCACAAATAATGAAATCTGATATGCTCTAATCGAGATAATTACGCATTCAAATTCAATCAAACAACCGACCCCAAAAATACCATGTCAAGTGCATCCATACCATCCTATATGACGTCTCTTCTACATTTGTAGTCTTGAAGTAACAGCTAAGTAAGACACATTTGTAGAATACATGTTACAAAATGATTACTTGAGCTTTAGACATCATTCAAAATTTAAGTAGTGTGCATTTTGTTTCCGGATCAGAGGTCATCGCATTGTACATGAAACAAACTATTCTAAGTTTAAAAAACACTTAGTGGTAGCAAGCAAGTACCGTTCAAGTATGGAACATCAAAAAACTATAGCAAGTGGTTCCAAAAGAGATCTCAGTTATAGCTAATATGGTTCAATTCCAAAAGAGATCTCAGTTATAGCTAATACGGTTCAAAAACAAACTTCCAAATTATCGAGCAAACATCAATTTTGAACAAACAACTAAGGTATAAAGACAACACGAACAAACTCACATGCAACCACATATTGAAGAATTACCCGTGCTCTACCATAAAGAAATATATAACAAACGTTTATTCCAATAAATACTTGTGTATGTACATCCTATTGAAGAATTAATTAGTGACTGACTTACTCGTTTGTTGGTCCACCTAGAGGCAAAGAACTCATTGTTGTTGAGGGATTTGAAGCCATAAGACAGTCGGTGGTGAAAGCCAATAAGCATTAGATCTAGGTAGGATGAAAACATCATCATCGGAATAATTATCGATTGTAGCTTAGGACTTTTCTAGGAAAACAATGGGAGCACTCGTCATATGAATGAGCGATAGATCTCGTATGCATTTTTTTTTAAGGATTTACCAATAGACCCTTAAACTATGATAAAATAACTTTTTAGTACATGTGTGTTTTGTTACTTTTAAGCATATTAAATAAAAAACGAAAATTCATAAAAATGGAGGTTTTCAAGATCGGGATCCTACCCAGGATCGTTTTCGTCTTTGCAAGATCGAGATTGTAAGGTCGGATCGGGATCGTAAAATCCTATTATAATGTCATTTTCTTAATAGTCTTTGTAATATTATACAAATATACAAATTATTATATATCATAAACACAAAATTATATGAATGTTTCATAGGAATGTTGTCGTAAATTATAATTATGAAATATTTAAGAAGATTAACTTGTTTTTTAATATCTAGGAAACACAACCTATAAATTCGTGATTTTTTAGTTCGTGGTTCGAGAAAAGTAAGATCGGATCGGAGTAAATCTTAAGATCCTATGGTCAAGATCGGGATCCTATAAGTTCTTAAGCATGCAAATATCCTACGTAGGATCTGGATCGTTTTTGCTTTGCAATATCGTAAAATCGTAAGATCCTAAGATCATGATCGGGATCTTAACAACCATGATAAAAATAGTCTTGGGTTTTTTTTTTTAATTTAAAATTAAAATTAAAAAAAATTAAGAGAATGATACTTAATAAGGAAACAATCTTTTTTTTTAAATACAAAACTTTCTACTTTTCGTTTTCCTTTACTAGGTAAAAAGTATAGCACATAAGTTCTTTGAAAAAAAAAACATATGTGAATACAAATATTTAAAAATTTGATTATGTAAAATCTCGTGCCAGTGCGGGCTCCAAAAGTAGTAACTACCAACATCTTATGTATAACGAACACCTAAAAATTAGAAGCAAGCTACTAATTACTTGGTGCTATCCACGATTGTAATTCTTCGTTCACCATGATATGAATAGTTCTCGTATATATATAAACACAGGAGGTGTGCATTTTCTCACTCGTAATTTCTTAATCTTAGTATGTATTTATAGATTGTGGATATTATACTTCACATTTTTTCAATATTTCTTCTTAATACACTCGTATGCACTCGTATTCTAAGCGAAATCATTGAGTAGTATAAAAAACGAAAAAAGAAGCTCCTCATTTTTAAAGTGGACTTTGAAAAGGCTTTTGATTCTATAAGCTGGAATTACTTGATTCACATTCTCGAAAGTTTTGGATTTGGTAATAAATGGTGCTTTTGGATTAAACCTTGTCTCAATTCTTCGAGAGCTTCTATTCTTATTAATGGTAGCCCTACGTCTGAGTTTTCCATTAAGCGTGGTCTTAGGCAAGGAGATCCTCTATCTCCTTTCCTTTTCATCTTGGTTATGGAAGGTCTCCATAATGCTTTTGAGGAAGCAGTGGGAAATAGTTTGATTACTGGTGTTAATATTAAGAATTCTACTATTAATGTTTCCAATCTTTTCTATGCAGATGATGTGATCATTACTACGGATTAGAATGCTAAAGACATGGATAATATCATTCGTGTTCTCCATGTTTTCTATCTAGCCTCGGGTCTCAAGATTAATATTCACAAGTCTAATATTTATGGTATTGGGGTTAATAAAGATGAAGTTTTAAGTATGGCTAGCAATGCTGGTTGTATTGCAGGTGATATCCCTTTCAATTACCTTGGTCTCCCCATTGGTTCCAATATGAAGTCTATTGCTAGCTGGAAGACGCTTGTTGATCGTTTTCATATGAGGCTTTCCTCTTGGAAAGCTAATCTTCTGTCGATTGGGGGTCGTCTGACTCTTATCAAGTCTGTGCTTGGTAGTCTTGGTATCTACTATCTATCGATTTTCAGAGCACCCGAATCGGTCCTTCAAGACCTGGAAAGAATTCGGGCTAATTTTTTTTGGGGTGGTAATAAAGATAAAAACAAAATGGCTTGGGTCAAATGGCCAATTATTCTTAATTCTTTCGATAAAGGAGGGTTAAACATTGGCAGTCTTAAAGCTTTCAACCTTGCTCTTCTTCAAAAATGGCGTTGGAGGTTGCTTTCTTCCCCAAACGCCCTTTGGGTTCAGGTCATCAAAGCTTATCATGGTCAAGAAGGAGGTTTCGATACAAATGGTTGTAGCTTCAAGGGCATTTGGGCTAACATTGTTGGAACCTCCAATTTTCTTCACTCGAAAGGTATTATCTTATCTAACACTTTTCGTTTTAAAGCAGGTTGTGGCACTCGTATTCGATTTTGGAAAGATATTTGGGTAGGCGAGACTCCTCTTTTTACAAGGTACAATCGGCTCTATCATCTTGATCAAGACAAAGATTGTCTTATCATTGACCGTATTAATAATGGGCAATGGTCTTGGAATTGGTCTCGGACCAATCTTGGTGTTAGAAATCTTGCCTATTTATGTGACATGTTAAATGAAATCGGTCAACTAAATATTGATGTCAATGAAGATACTTGTACTTGGAGTCTTGGTCGTAATGGTACTTTTACCGTTAAGGATGCTCGTTATAGGATTGACCAAAATATCCTTCCCACTCTTGCTCATACTACTACTTGGGATAAATCTATCCCCCGGAAGGTCAATGTGTTTATGTGGAGGCTTTCCTTGGACCGACTCCCTCATAGATTGAATCTCTCTTCGCGTGGTATGGATATTCCGGCCATCTCTTGTCCTTCTTGCAATGCCAATGTTGAATCTGCTAATCATGTTTTCTTCGAATGCGACATTGCTACCGATATGTGGAAGCTCGTTTTTAGATGGTGTGATATTCCTCTTTTTCAAGCTTCTTCTTGGGATTCTTTCAATGATTGGATCATCTCTTGGCATGCTTCTAAAGAGAAAAAACACAGGTTCTATGTTATTACTACTTCGGTTCTTTGGTGGCTTTGGAGATACCGAAATAGCGTCACGTTTAGCTCTCAACCGTTGAGGAAAAGTGATCTATTCGATAATGTTCGTTTCTCTTCATTTTCGTGGCTTCACAATAGGGACCATATGAAGTTATCTTGGAATGACTGGCTTATGTATCCCTTTTCGATCACGCGTAATGGCAATGGTTAGAGATGCTTTTGGTTTTAGCCTGAAGCTGGCGTTCAAGTTCGCTGGGTTGGCGTACCTGTACGCCAAAGTTTTTTCGTTTGGCATCTTCGTCGGTTTTGAGGATGGTTCTTCTTTTCTTCATTCTCTCGGGACTTGTTTGGGGTTTCATCAAAATCCATCCCGAAGTGAAAACCGGTGGCTCGGCCTCCGGGATGGGGGGTTTTTCTTTTGCCGAAGTGAAAACCGATCCGTCGGCCTTCGTGTCAAAAGTTTTTTCATCCCTTTTGATTCCCTCGCAGTTAAAGTCTCGGGATTTTACCATTTTTTGATGTTATGTATTTCTTTTTGTTGACTCTATTGTACTTTAAGTTTCTAGCGTCTTGCTAGTCTCTTTTTTATATATATTCCATCTTTGCCGTTCAAAAAAAAAATACACTCGTATGCATAGTGGTTTTCATTTGGTGTGTAATCCCTTTTTGTATTTCATCAAGTTGTTTTTGCACTTGACTAAACAACTTTAATAAGTTATTGAATACATGATTCTTAAAAGCATTTGATTACATTAAAATCCCATCGTAGCCAAACGTTGTTGTCACGAAAATACTTTAAGGTTCAAATGTTTGTATCCATCAACAAATAGAAGTCTACAGCTGTTTTACAATAATAATAAAAATCAGTAAGGTGAGCCCAACCCTCAAAATTACAAGAATGCACACAGAATAACAATCATGTAGACACTTAAAGCCATGAGGCAACTAAACATATAACTTAGAGTGCACGGTGCAGAGTTGTGATCGTCCTCCATTCGCCCAAACAAGGACCAATGACGCCGCCGTTCTGCACAGGCAGCGACGCCGTTGGTACCTTCGCCAGCCCACCGGTCGGTGGCGTTGGTGATTTTCTTTTCTTTTTTCTTTTTTAAATGTTGAACGTTATATAACGGCTAAAAAACTATTTTTTCACCTATTAATACTCACTATAACTTATATTTTTCCACTACAACAAAATGAGTGTTTTGGGTCGAGGAAAAATTAGGGTCGACAATGTCGACCCTAACTGAGGCATGGGACCACATTTATTCAACAAAACTGGTTAGTCAACAAAACTGTTTTGGGTCGAAAATTAGGGTCGACATTGTCGACCCTAATATTTTTCCATGACTTTATACATTTTCTAATATATAAAATGCATTTAAAATTATATATAAATATATAAAACAATTTATTAAAGAATTTAGGGTCGACCCTAATTTTTTTACCAAAATTTAATCCATTTTAATGAGCCCGTCAGTATTTAATATATCCCGCTAAAATATTAGGGTCGACATTGTCGACCCTAAATTTCATTTAAAAAAAATTATACAAAAATTTAAAATACTTTTTATAAATTCAGAAATGATATAAATTACCAATTATAGTCAAAAAATCTATTTAAAAAAACCTTGTATATATTTTAACAAACACTACTAGAAAAAGAAGAACATGCGACGGTAAAATGTAATTAAGTAAAGCGTACGAATTACATTACAGATCGATTAAACAAAGTCTTGACATATAATAAAACATACGAATTACATTGCAAATGACAAACTACTCCAAATCAAGTTTTTCCATTTCATTGAGAACTTCGTGAAGTAGTGCAGCCGAATTGAGTGTGTGTTGTTCCGGATGCATATGCATCTCCATTGTTGCCTTGAGTACACTTATCCTTCCACGCAATTGCTTGCAGTTTGAGCACTCTGCGTTTCTTGAAGATCCGGGAGAATAGATTTGAGGTGTTGAAGGTCCCGAAGAATAGCTTGGAGGTGTTGAAGGTACTGAAGAATACCTTGAAGGTGTTGAAGGTCCTGCAGATGGAGCTCCAGGAGAACTCATTAAGTCACGAAGTCGGTCCTCTTTCCATAAAAAAAATCCACATCCAAAATGTTTCGGAGGCTGTTAAATAGTAAAGAAATCAGTTCATAAAACAACTAACCATAATATATATTTATTACACATATAAAAAACATTTGATTGATCACCTTTGATTTTGGACATGCATAGTATAGTTTACCGTAATTCTCAGTTGTATACGCTTGTCGGAGAATTACATCTCCTCTTTCACACCGACACGCAAAAGCTTCATGTGGCACCATCATCACCATTTTTTCGTGGTAAGAGTGTGTGATATGTTTGTGATTGTGAGAGTATCTGCTTTTATGGTATGAAAGAGATTTTGGAGGGACTAATTGGCGGGAGTTTTTGGCGGGAGTTTTTGGCAGGAGTTTTTGGCGGGAGTATTTGGCGGGAGTAATTGGCGGAAGTTTTTGGCGGGAGTAATTGGCGGTCGAAAGTTTTTGGCGGGAATAAATCGAACTGTGTTAAACCATAATAAAGTTTCCAGAAGTGTACATCCCTACAATTAACCAAATGGCCATGGCATCTTCCAAGCATATTCTAGTGGGGTAAATAGTTGTCTGCACAATTACATTACAGATCGATTAAAGTTCAAACATTAAAGCATACGGATTATATTACTCATCTATTAAAGTTCAAACATTAAAGCGTACGAATTACATTAAAGCGTACTAATTACTCCAAACCAAGATTCTCCATGTCATTATAAAGGTCGTGAAATAGGGCAGCTGAATCAATTGTCTTGTCCTTTATAATCACCCACCCACCGGAAGCATCAAGCTCTTGAGCAAGCATGCGATGGTCTGCAATTTGAGCTCTTAGCTTATCACATAGATAAAACCCACCAAGAATAATTAACATAAAGGGTATCACGACATTTCATGTATCACGATACTATATCTCATGTATCACCGATACTATATTGACTCATCCGTTTAACATCTCAGGTCTAAGGATACCATCTCGACTCCCCCGTTTAACAAATGCGAACCAACACCCCTGCCCTGCCCTATTTTTGTAGTTAAAATAATTCATCAATTATGGATTCTGCTAAAGAAACTACTTTGTTAAACTCTAAAATGCATTAAAGATTCATGTGAATATCTGAGCAATCAGTAAAACAATACCCGAAAACTTTACTTATCAAATATATAACATATATCTACCTATTCATTCAGATAAAAAATATCCGCGTAAAGATCTTCGCATTGCGAACAAAACGAGTCCAATATTGCAATGCTTCTAATATACGCACGATTTTATAAAAAATGTTGAAGTTTAATATAAATAGAAAAAAATAATTACAAAACATACCCTCGGCTTCTAACTATTTACGTTTCTGGCCCACATTCATTCCATTACTATGTCAACCAAACAATTAACTGTTGAAATTATACCATTACTTGACTCCGAATGATATATAACAAACGGCTCCTTAATTATGTCCTCACGTACAAGGCATATGCTTGGGTTTAACGGTAGAGTCTAACGAACGTTACGAATAAGGGTGGATAATGTTACATAACCTCATTAAACATCAACTATGTAAAAAAAATGTTGAGGAAGAGCAATTAGGGTTAACTGAACGTCTAATTAACATTTCATATATTTTCGTCCGTTTATGTTCGTTTAACACCTTAATGAACGAACATAAACGAACACGGACAATCTTTTTATTAACGAACGGACATGAACTATAAAGTTTGTCCATTCAAACATCCGTGTGCGTTCATTTGTTCGGCTAAATTTAAATGAACGAACAAAAACAAGTCTTTGTTCGTGTTCATCCGATTCTTTTACAGCCTAAGAGCAGTCGTAACTTTGTAAGTTAGAGTGGGGGTGAGCAGAACAACCGAAAAAACCAAACTGAACTAAACGAACCGGACTAACCGAACCGATCAACACCCCTACTAGTCCCTACTCTAGAGTTAAATACGTAAGTGGATTATTTTGGGCCGAATCCTAAGGAGTAGGGGGGATTTGGCGGGAATTGGAAGAGCTTACCCTACACTTTTCTTCTTCCTTATTTTTTACCCTAACAAGTTTGTGTCGTTTGATACTTTATCAAAATGCTACTCATTCATTATGTTTAGGTGCTCTAATAAAGATATGTTACAGTAAAATAACTATTTATTTATTATGTTAGGTCCTCCCATAAAGAGGGTAGATTCATATATTACTCTCTCCTTACCCTTGAGTCTTCGAATTCACATGTTGTAAAATTACTATTCATTTATTATTGTAGGTGCGTCCATAAAGAGGGTAGATATGTTACTCTCTATTTAACACAAGGCATGCCGAACCCGTGCGTTGCACCGGACTTGATCTATGATAAAAATCATAGTGTTCCGTCATAACTATTCTATTAAACAACACCCCCCCATCTCAACACTAATTTACTGAATGAAACATTAGTTAGTTTCATTAGAATATTATGACGCATTCACATAATACTTAATCGAAGTTTCAAAAGATAAATAGAATAAGAAAATTGTTACCTTAGTGTCATTAGTTCTAAATTGAAACAATTGAATATTATTATGCTTCAAAAATTCCAAATTCTCTTCAAGATACGCTTCAGCACACAAATGTTTTGAGGTATTAACTTGCTGCACTATATGATACCTAATGCACCTCCCTGTTCGAGTCTTGTCTAGGGCGATAGGGGTTTCCTCCCGCGTGTGTAAAGGGAAGGGTGCCATTGCCTTCTAGGCTGGACCCAACCTGGTTGTGTGGGCTCGCTACGCCTTCTGGGCTAGGGGCCATGTAGCCACAAATTGCCGTTCCAAAAAAAACCTAATGCACCTCCCTCTAAAATATTGAAGCAAATGACACAGTAGGTGCTTTTTCTTAAAAAGAAGTGATGTGACCGCATGACCGTAATAGGTAACTCTACAACAAAAGCATTGGATGTGTGGTTCCAATATTACTTCTGATCCTTGACCCATTAGGAACCCGAGCCTTTGTGACATCTCGATTACACTTTCCCGCTCCCATCGAACCCCCACTGCAAATGATGTAACTTATGGTCAAATCATATAAAATGTGCAGTGACACGCATATCATTTAGTATCAATACACACTACACATGTGTCGCATTCTAGTACAAAGCTTTATGACTTCCAATGACCTTTTGTCTAACTTTAACTCACTGATGGGGAGTTTAAGTTGATTAGCACGTATGAAGAATTTTCATCATTTTCTCATTGACTGACATCAAGAATCATGGTTACATGTTAATGTCTAAACAAAAGATTTAATGTGCTCACTTTTATGCTTATCGTAACCACTTTTTGCTTTATCAAAAACTTCCATTGTGGTAATAGACCCAGGCACTAATCTATACTACATATAAAGACAAAACACATTTTGGTTGAACTCAAAAATTCCAGTAAGAGGTTTGCATGGACATTCATATTATTATTTTTCTTCTAATCGAAAATTTCTACAATTGAATCTGTTTAAGACTTTTGAGAATCAACATTGTCATTAATGTCTTGATTTTATTTGTTTCTTTTAAATGATCTTGTTTTTTTAGGATCATCAAATGGCGTAAAACAAAATTTCAGTTGACATGTAAGTGAAACATATGTAACACTTTAACGTTATAGTAAATATACTATACAATAAAGTTATAAAGGTACCTGAAGTTTAACTGGCCCAAGCCGAATATGCTTTTTATATTCAGGGTTTCAATTTTTATATACAGTCATTTTCGTCTTCATTTGTTCTATCCCACCATTGCAGACCTTTTTTTCTTCAACTGTGTCGTGAGTATGTAGGAGATAAAAGGAAAAAAATTTAATTTTAAGAAAGAAGCGAAATCACGATTTACAAAAGCAGGTGAAGACCTGCTACAAAACCACCTTTCTAAACCCTAAAAAATACAGATAAGTGGTTTTTAGTTTTGATTTGTAAACACTCAAAATGAATTGTATGTGTTTGTAAAACACAATAAGAGATAATCAGGTGCAAAACATGACCCCAAACACCTGTTAAGAAGCGGTTACATAACTAATTGCATGTACGAAACAGGTATTGGTGTATTGTTAGTACACACAAAGAGGTTGAACGATCCAATAAACACTACAACAAAATGAGCGTTTTGGGTCGAAGAAATATTAGGGTCGACAATGTCGACCCTAACTGAGGCATGGGGACCATATTTATTCAACAAAACCGGTTAGTCAAACATCCACACACTTAGGGTCGACAATGTCGACCCTAATATTTTTCCATGACTTTATATATTTTCTAATATATAAAATGCATTTTTTTTTTTTAAAAATTATTTTATTTAAAATTATATGATTAAATATTATAAAACTATTTATATAAAAAAATTTTTAGGGGGTCGACCTTGTCACCCTCTAAATGTTTTTTACCAAAATTTTACTCATTTTAAATGAGCCCGCCAGTATTTAATATAACCCCGCTCTATCTTCTTTTTAAAATGGTGTTAGGGGTCAGACTAATTGTCGACCTAAATTGTTTCTTGTTTAAAAAAAAAATTTATACAAAAATTTAAAATACTTTTTATAAATTCAGAAATGATATAAATTACCAATTATAGTAAAAAAATCTATTTAAAAAAACCTTATATATATTTTAACAAACACTACTAGAAAAAGAACATGCGACGGTAAAATGTAATTAAGTAAAGCGTACGAATTACATTACAGATCGATTAAACAAAGTCTTGACATACATTAAAACATATGAATTACATTGCAAATGACAAACTACTCCAAATCAAGTTTTTCCATTTCATTGAGAACTTCGTAAAGTAGTGCAGCCGAATTGAGTGTGTGTTGTTCCGGATGCATATGCATCTCCATTGTTGCCTTGAGTACACTTATCCTTCCACGCAATTGCTTGCAGTTTGAGCACTCTGCGTTTCTTGAAGATCCGGGAGAATAGATTTGAGGTGTTGAAGGTCCCGAAGAATAGCTTGGAGGTGTTGAAGGTACTGAAGAATACCTTGAAGGTGTTGAAGGTCCTGCAGATGGAGCTCCAGGAGAACTCATTAAGTCACGAAGTCGGTCCTCTTTCCATAAAAAAAATCCACATCCAAAATGTTTCGGAGGCTGTTAAATAGTAAAGAAATCAGTTCATAAAACAACTAACCATAATATATATTTATTACACATATAAAAAACATTTGATTGATCACCTTTGATTTTGGACATGCATAGTATAGTTTACCGTAATTCTCAGTTGTATACGCTTGTCGGAGAATTACATCTCCTCTTTCACACCGACACGCAAAAGCTTCATGTGGCACCATCATCACCATTTTTTCGTGGTAAGAGTGTGTGATATGTTTGTGATTGTGAGAGTATCTGCTTTTATGGTATGAAAGAGATTTTGGAGGGACTAATTGGCGGGAGTTTTTGGCGGGAGTTTTTGGCAGGAGTTTTTGGCGGGAGTATTTGGCGGGAGTAATTGGCGGAAGTTTTTGGCGGGAGTAATTGGCGGTCGGAAGTTTTTGGCGGGAATAAATCGAACTGTGTTAAACCATAATAAAGTTTCCAGAAGTGTACATCCCTACAATTAACCAAATGGCCATGGCATCTTCCAAGCATATTCTAGTGGGGTAAATAGTTGTCTGCACAATTGACCAAACTCTAACAATTAACCAAACTCTAGTGGGGTAAATAGTTGTCTGCACAATTACATTACAGATCGATTAAAGTTCAAACATTAAAGCATACGGATTATATTACTCATCTATTAAAGTTCAAACATTAAAGCGTACGAATTACATTAAAGCGTACTAATTACTCCAAACCAAGATTCTCCATGTCATTATAAAGGTCGTGAAATAGGGCAGCTGAATCAACTGTCTTGTCCTTTATAATCACCCACCCACTGGAAGCATCAAGCTCTTGAGCAAGCATGCGATGGTCTGCAATTTGAGCTCTTAGCTTATCACATAGATAAAACCCACCAAGCATAATTAACATAAAGGGTATCACGACATTTCATGTATCACGATACTATATCTCATGTATCACCGATACTATATCGACTCATCCGTTTAACATCTCAGGTCTAAGGATACCATCTCGACTCCTCCGTTTAACAAATGCGAACCAACACCCCTGCCTGCCCTATTTTTGTAGTTAAAATAATTCATCAATTATGGATTCCGCTAAAGAAACTACTTTGTTAAACTCTAAAATGCATTAAAGATTCATGTGAATATCTGAGCAATCAGTAAAACAATACCCGAAAGATACATACAAACACGTATTACTCCAAACCAAATTGCATATGAATTACATAAAGTAAAATACATTCGAATACTCTAAACCGCAACAACAACTACAAGAACCACTACTACATCAACGAAAACAACAACAACGACAACAACATATTTAAAAGCAACACAAAACAACAACACATTAAACAACAACAACAACTACTCCATATGAAGGTCCTCCATGTCATCTAAAAGCTCATTGAGTATTGCACCCGACTGACATGCGTAGTCCTCAGGATTCCTTTCCATTTCCAGTCTTGCCTCCAACATCCTTAGTCTTGCCTTCAATGCCTTGTTTGTTGATTCGAGCCTGTTAATTGTAAGATCTTTGACCTTACAGTTTGAGCACTATATTGGTTCAAATCTACAAGGTCCTGATGAATAACTTGGTTGTGGTTGTACAGATCTGTGAGGTCTTGAAGAATAACTTGATTGTGGTTACGCTGATCTGTAGGGTCCCGAAGAATAACTTGGTCGTGGTTGTTCAGATCTGTAAGGTCCCGAAGAACCTTCAGATGTTGAAGAAGAGCTTACCATCAACCGTTCATCAAATGCGTCTTTCCAATCAAAATATCCACATCCATAATTTTTTGTTCCTGGCTGTTACATAGTAATAAAATCATAATAAATGTATTTTTAACAACCAGATTATTTATATAATTACATAAATAAGAAACGTATGATTTTCACCTTTGAACGAGGACATGCATAATATTGTAAACCGAAGGTATCAGGCTGACACGATGTTCTTAAGATTATATCTCCCTTTCCACAAGTACACCTAAAAGGATTGTATCGCTGCATCTGAGTTTGTGTGGTTAAAGTGAGGATAAGTGGTTGGTTCTATACATTAGTTTGTGTGATGATAAGAGTGTGTAATGTGTTAGTGGTTGTGAGGATAAGAGTTAATGACATCTGCTTTTATGGTAAAGTACAAACATTAAAGCGTACGATTTTGTGAGGATAAGAGCTGAGTTATCCAGACTTGGCGGGTAACGGTACCATCTCGACTCATCCGTTTAACATTTCATGTGTAACGATATCATATCGACCCATCCATTTAATTGTTGTCACGATACCATCTCGACTCATCCGTCTAATTTTCATTAAATCATTTTTAATTTATTTAAATAATTTATAACTAATTTAAATCATTTTTATTGATTTTAATCATTTTTAATATTGATTTTAATAATCATTATACTTATAATCAAAGCTCATTTGATACGTCGTCGTATCAAAATGGGCTGGTAGTTGGGCTCCCAACTTGGGCTGGTAGTTGGGCTCCCGCGCAAAATTAAAAAATAAAAAATAAAAATTAATGGCCCGCAACAACACGCGAAAACTTTACTTATCAAATATATAACATATATCTACCTATTCATTCAGATAAAAAATACCCGCGTAAAGATCTTCGCATTGCGAACAAAACGAGTCCAATATTGCAATGCTTCTGATATACGCACGATTTTATAAAAAATGTTGAAGTTTAATATAAATAGAAAAAAAATAATTACAAAACGTACCCTCGGCTTCTAACTATTTACGTTTTTTTATATATAACACATATCTATCGAGTCATTCCGACCAAAAAATACCCACGGAAAGATTTTCGAATTGCGAACAAAACGAGCCCAATATTGCAAAAAAAATCAAGTTATTAAACATGAGACCGAAAAAATAAACCCGCGCAAAATTAAAAAATAAAAAATAAAAATTAATGGCCCGCAACAATACGCGAAAACTTTACTTATCAAATATATAACATATATCTACCTATTCATTCAGATAAAAAATACCCGCGTAAAGATCTTCGCATTGCGAACAAAACGAGTCCAATATTGCAATGCTTCTGATATACGCACGATTTTATAAAAAATGTTGAAGTTTAATATAAATAGAAAAAAAATAATTACAAAACGTACCATCGGCTTCTAACTATTTACGTTTTTTATGTATAACACATATCTATCGAGTCATTCCGACCAAAAAATACCCACGGAAAGATCTTTGAATTGCGAACAAAACGAGCCCAATATTGCAAAAAAAAATCAAATTATTAAACATGACACCGAAAAAATAAACCCACGCAAAATAAAAAAATAAAAAATAATGGCCCGCAACAACATGCGAAAACTTTACTTATCAAATATATAACATATATCTATCTATTCATTCAGATAAAAAATACCCGCGTAAAGATCTTCGCATTGCGAACAAAACGAGTCCAATATTGCAATGCTTCTGATATACGCACGATTTTATAAAAAAATGTTGAAGTTAAATATATATAGAAAAAAAAAATTACAAAACGTACCCTCGGCTTTTAACTATTTACGTTTTTTTTAAATATAACACATATCTATCGAGTCATTCCGACCAAAAAATACCCACGGAAAGATCTTTGAATTGCGAACAAAACGAGCCCAATATTGCAAAAAAAATCAAGTTATTAAACATGAGACCGAAAAAATGAACCCGCGTAAAATTAAAACACGCGAAAACTTTACTTATCAAATATATAACATATATCTACCTATTCATTCAGATAAAAAATACCCGCGTAAAGATCTTCGCATTGCGAACAAAACGAGTCCAATATTGCAATGCTTCTGATATACGCACGATTTTATAAAAAATGTTGAAGTTTAATATAAATAGAAAAAAAATAATTACAAAACGTACCATCGGCTTCTAACTATTTACGTTTTTTTATATATAACACATATCTATCGAGTCATTCCGACCAAAAAATACCCACGGAAAGATCTTTGAATTGCGAACAAAACGAGCACAATATTGCAAAAAAAATCAAGTTATTAAACATGAGACCGAAAAAATGAACCCGCGTAAAATTAAAACACGCGAAAACTTTACTTATCAAATATATAACATATATCTACCTATTCATTCAGATAAAAAATACCCGCGTAAAGATCTTCGCATTGCGAACAAAACGAGTCCAATATTGCAATGCTTCTGATATACGCACGATTTTATAAAAAATGTTGAAGTTTAATATAAATAGAAAAAAAATAATTACAAAACGTACCATCGGCTTCTAACTATTTACGTTTTTTTATATATAACACATATCTATCGAGTCATTCCGACCAAAAAATACCCACGGAAAGATCTTTGAATTGCGAACAAAACGAGCACAATATTGCAAAAAAATCAAGTTATTAAACATGAGACCGAAAAAATAAACCCGCGCAAAATTAAAAAATAAAAAATAAAAATAAAAATTAATGGCCCGTAACAATACGCGAAAAATTAACGCCCCGCAGCAACGCGCGGGTAATTTTGCTTGTTAGTATTATTCACTCAATTTTTTTTAATCCTTGGTCACTTCCTTGCTAGTAGTTCCACGTAGTCATTTTGTTTCCCAAAAAAATAGATAAAGTCAAACACACAAACACGCAACTGCTGCCGTAAAAATTAATTCTCCCGCCATCCACCACCCCTACCCCCAAAATAAAAGCACACACACCTACTTGGATCTCCCCCATTTCTCTCAAATATCAACCTGATCAATGGAGCTCCCAGTGATCGATACTCGTGCTATTTTTATTGGTTGACCGTATAGAAAAAAACATGTGAAATAAAGATAAGAAAAAAGAAAAGTTACAAAATGAACCCTCAACTTTTAACTATTTACGACTTTTTTATATAATAAACTTTATTTATCAAATATATAGCACATATCTACCGATTTATTCAGATAAAAAAATACCGGCGGAAAGATTTTCGAATTGCGAACAAAACGAGCCCAATATTGCAATGCTTCCGACATACGCACGATTTTATAAAAAATGTTGAAGTTTAATATAAATAAATAAATAATTATTAAACGTACCCTCAACTTTTAACTATTTACGATTTTTTTATATAATAAACTTTATTTATCAAATATATAACACATATCTACCGATTCATTCAGATAAAAAAATGTCCGCGGAAAGATCTTCGAATTGCGAATAAAACGAGCCAAATATTGCAACGCTTCTGACATACGTACGATTTTATAAAAAATGTTGAAGTTTAATATGTATATATTTAAAAAAACTTTCAAAACATACCCTAAACTACCTAATAACTTTAAAATAAAGGACATGGTCAGAAACGTACAATTCTGTGAAAGTTTAAATTATAAAAGACGTATACTTTTTTGTCATTTACAGTCGGCTAAACATAGAAAAAAATTACAAAACGTATCATCAACTTTTAACTATTTACGACTTTCTTATATAATAAACTTTATTTATCAAATATATAACATATATCCACCGATTCATTCGGATCAGAAAACACCCGCGGAAAGATCTTCGCATTGCTAACAAAGTTACGCTTGCATACAAGTTAGCTCCGCCGCAACGCGCGGACACATTCCCACTCAATATTCATTCGAAATCGATTCGCAAAAAATTATGCCCCGCGGCAACGCGCGGACAATCTTGCTTGTATATATACTAAAATTGGAATGATACGATGTCGTTTAAATGACGCAAAAGGAAACTAGCCCAAAATGCAAAAAGCTACTAGCCCAAAAAGAAATACATGTGCCGGCCCAAGACAAAAACACTTTTAAACTTTTTTTTATAAAACGCGCCCTCAAACTATACGACAACTTACGAAAACCATCTTAAACTTTTAGCTATTTATGACTTTTTTATATAACAAACTTTATTCCTCAAATATGTTACTTACATCTACATATTCATTCATAAAAATAATACGGCTAAAAAGATCTTCGCAGTGCAAACAAAACGAGCATAATATTGCAATGCTTCTGACATACGTACGCTTTTATAGAAAATGTTGAAGTTTAATATTCTGTGATTGTTAAAAAATTGTCAGTGAAATAAAAAAACATGTGTTGCATACAAATCAACCCTGCCGCAACGCGTGGACAGATTTTCACTCAATATTCATTCGAAACAGATTCGCGAAAAAATTATGCCTCGCGGCAACGCGCGGCCTATGTAATCAAATTGCACAAAAACAAGGGCCGCTGCAACGCGCGAAAGGTCCAGCTCTTATGCAATCAAAAAGCGCCCTATGCTAAGAAAAAAAAATATTGAAAAAGAAATAAAAAAATTAACGCCCCGCAACAACGCGCGGACAATCATGCTTGTTTATTATGTGTTTTATGAAATAAAAGATTCTTTCATCAAAAAAATTCAAAATTGGCCTTTAATTTAAGGTTAAGTTCATATATTGACTACGAACTTTCAAAAACTTTCACTTTTGGGTAACGGACTCTTAAAAATACCGTTACTATCATTATAACTTGTTGGAACCGGTAAATATAAGCAATTTTTTATTTATACGTTTTCATTCGTTTTTATCCGTTTTTATAGGTCTTTGTATGATTTTATACGTTTATGTCCGTTTTCATACATTTTTGTCCGCTTTCATTTGTTTTAATACTTATTTATACGTCTTTGTACGTTTTTATACGTCTTTGTACGTTTTTATAGGTTTTTGTCGGTTTTATACGTTTTTGTCCGTTTTTATACGTTTTGTTCATTTTCAAACGTTTTGTCCATTTTCGTACGTTTTTGTAAGTTTTATACATTTTTGTATGTTTTATACGCTTTGTTTGTAAAACGTATAAAAACGCACAAAAACGTAAAAAAAACGTACAAAAACATACCAAAACGTACAAAAACGTATAAAACGTAAAAAATGTACCATAACGTATAAACACATACAAAATGTATAAAATGTACAAAACATATAAAAACTTGCGAAAACGCATAAAAACGTAAAAAAACGTACAAAAACATACCAAAACGTACAAAAACGTATAAAACGTACAAAAATTTACCAGAACGTAAAAAATGTACCATAACGTATAAATACGTATAAAATGTACCATAACGTATAAAAACTTACGAAAACGGACAAAAACGTACGAAAACAGATAAAAACGTACGAAAACGGACAAATCTGTACAAAACGTACAAAGACGTACGAAAGCGTACAAAGACGTAAAAAACGAATGAAAACGTATACACACGTATGAAAACGGACAAAACCGTATATAATATGTGAAAATCATTTTTATCTAGGTGGAATTTAGAAAAATGACGTGGAAACATAAACGGACATATTGCTTATATTTACCGGTTCCAACAAGTTATAATAATGGTAACTGTATTTTTCAGAGTCCATTAAAAGTAAAAAAATACCCAAAGTTAAAGTCTATATTTGAAAATTTTTGATGGAAGGTAAAAGGAATAGTGGTTCACAATTAGAAAAATACCCGCATTTAACAAGAAGAAAAAAAATCAAAAAAGTAGGTCCTACCGAGACTTGAACTCGGGTTACTGGATTCAGAGTCCAATGTCCTAACCACTAGACCATAGGACCTTTGTTGACTAAAATTGACTTGTTAATTATTTAAACGAAAACCAAGCCATTTATAAAAGAAAAAATGTTCATCTTTGAAGCATTTTTTAAGTCCACTCGTTCATTGTACGTCTGCCGAACAACCGGGGATAAAAAGAGTGGTGCTGTGAACAAGCTAAGCTTTTATCAAGAAATTCGAGCTTGTGTTTGACTCAATCGAGTTGGGTTTTTATCGAGCCCGATCCGAATGACTAGCTTGAAGCATATAACGAGCCGAGCTCGAGCTCGAGCTTTTTTAGCCTTCGTGTAACCATAATATTTTTTTTATACATATTCATATAAACAACAACGTTTAGAATTTTGGTACAATAGTTAAATATTTATTGTAGAATGACATTTTGTAAACTCTAATGCTCACATGTTTTGTATAAGTTCTTTGCTCTTGAGTCCATTACGTATTTTCTTGACCTTATTGATGAGTTTGACTATCAAATACAATATTTATGTATAAATTCGAGCTTTTTGAGCCGAGCTTGAGCCTATCTTGTGATTTTCGAGCCGAGCTCAAGCCCTGTCAAGCTCGAGCTTGATTACAGCCCTGAAAAAGAGGATTAGTAAGTAATTGTGTTCATCTTAAATAATCAGTTTTGCTAACCCAAAAGTGATCATCTGTCCGGAAAAGCCTAATCAGACTCAGTTAATTCAAAACAAAATAGGCGAGTGTGCCCGTCAACCAATAGGTTGTGGGTTCAAGTCACGTTGAAGATGTCAGAGATTATGTGAGACAAGTGGTATGTGTGAAAAAGTTGTCGTTCTACAAAAAAGCAAATCTATACGCCCTCGCTATTAAGACTATACATAACATTCTTGATTAACAAACAAAAACGATTAAAGGCGATTAAAAGCACAAACATAGTCTGCAAAACAAAGCAATTTCATTTATATTTAGACTAAACTAAAACCACCTTGTAAATTACAACACAACAAAGTTGCTTGATTCTAATTCACACAAAAAAGCGGGAAGACGAAACGACAAAATCTTTGACAGATCCATTATGTCCTGGAAGCAAAGAGAAAGACACCAACTAAAACAGAGAGAATAAGAACCAACAGTGCAAGCATGATACTAATATTACCGGACTTCTGTACTTGTTTCCCGGCTGCTGAGCTTTTGTCAACACTGCTATTGTTTAAGGATGATGGTCCGGATTCTGTGGAAAATGGCATTGCTTTCTCCCAGAAGGAATTAGGTGACAATGTTAAGGAGCTTGTGGATTCTGCTTCAGGCTCCAGAATAGTTGATGCATCGGTTGGAGCCTCCATGGACATCAGTTCAACACAATGCTCGTTAAGAACCTAAAAACAGGATTGGACATGTTGGTACATTGTTATATGGTTCATCTTCACAAAACTATATCCGGACTGGCAAATTTTGAATAATGGAACCAAGGACCTAAACTGGCCTGGTCCCGGTTTAGAACCAACTCGGTTCCAAACCAGACCATGAACTGTACACAAACTTGGATTTTATAGTTTGAGACGTTGAAATATAAAAAAACAGCATTTAAAGTTTGATAACTGGAGTGACAAAAAGAAGACCGAGTCTGTTCATGTTATCTTTCTGGCCCACACAAAAACTAAGGAACGGATTTTAAAATTACTTGAACTGGCTTCATACAAAATTCTACAACAGTGGACCGAACCTGTTGACCTGCATACACTTTCTTACCTTTTTTACAACAAAAATCTAAATAGATAAAGGGTCAATTATGATTATAAGAACAAACTGTTCTATTTTCGTTTAAAGCTATATTTTCAACATTTACCTGTTTCACCCGTTAGAGATAAAACATAACCCAAATTGTTCCATTCACAAGTAATCAGGTTGAAATGGCCGCCTCTATTTTGACTCATGCATTGGGAGTCTAAATTTACTGAAACCAAAATAGAGCATATGCTTCTTTTAGTGGGTATATAGCAGATACAAACCTCGAGTGTTTCAGAAGGTTGTATGTAGTCACATATATATGTATCACCCAACCAGGGAACAAAAACTCTTCGCGGGAAAGAAAGACTGCACCATTTCCTGAAAACAAAATAATCAACCAACACTTTTAAGAATTAAATTATCATATCATGTCAAACTCAATTGCATAAAGACATCACATTGCTTAATATCCTGTCGTATATAACCTAACAAGAAAAGAGAGCTTTGCAGCTTCTTCATAATTCTGAGAATATAAATGATATACTAGGAACTAAAGCAATATCTCCATAACATATGTGTATGTGTATATAGTCGGGTTGATGTATCCGGGTCGACCCGTTTTTGAGCTACTTTAATTCCGAGTCGGGTTTGTGTTAGTTACTACTATGCATACCAAATAATATGTATTGAATACCATCAGTTGCACTAGATCAGACATTTAAATGTAGCATCACAACTATCTGACCTTAATGACTGCAGTTGCAGTTGCGGAGTAGGAGTCTGAGTTGAATTTTCATCGACTGATTCCCCATCATCTGCTATAGATTCCAATTGCCCATCTGCCTCATCACAGATGATATCTAATCGACTATGTAGGCTCGAAATAATATCTCCCTAGACAGAAACACAAAATGAAACGAAAAAGCACTTAGAAAAACAATGTAAGTAACGATGCATTGTTAGGTAGAAGCCTGATGCTATCTCGTTTACCTTTATATCAGCCAAAGCTTGTGAAATTGGTTCTTTTGAATTGGAGTATGCAAATGAACATATAGAACCACTAAAGACCAAAATGCCAACAACCTCATCTTTGTTGTATGCTAAAAAATTACAAGAGTGACATGTTAGAATGGTGGGTATGGGTAGCAAAATGAGCAGTGCAGCGGGTTGTGTAACAAGGAGTGACCTCAAATACTTTTTTGCTCATTTTCCAAAATGTTAATTTACATTTGAACAAACAAATTTACATACTTGTATACATAATAAAAGACATTTGGCGAGCTTTACAACTTGTTTGACCAATTGACCCACTTTGTCTTCAATTAAAATTCGTTTGACCCATTTGGGATAAAACATAACCAAATCGACCATTCAAACTAAATGGGTCGAAATTGCCACATTTAGTTGAGTTTGTTGGCTGTGGCAGAGCAGAGGCATATTAGAGTGATTTAGGAAGCTCAGATACCTTGAAAAGAAGTATGTTGCATGAAAGGTGTAAGAAATTCAACTTCATGCAGGCCATCAAATGCACATGGCTCGTCCACATTGACCTGAACAGCATCAAAGTTCAGGCAAGAAGCTAGTTTTTATCGTTCAGATACCATGCAACTAACACGGTGCCTTAAAATGGGATCACACATTGTAATTTCATTATCCGAAATAAATGGCACATTACTTACTTAAAATGCATCTACTACTAGTACAGCAGGGATTTTGTTTTAGATAACTTTAAAAAAAAAGGTCTAGAAATTGTTATTTCATAATAACAGTCGAAATTTGGTTATAAGATTAATAAAGTTATTAGAAAAACATGATGCAATAAATCACCACCGCTAAGGTTGAGTTTTAGTGCTAAAAGATGCATACCAAATTCCCATCAATCAATGCCTTCACTTCCTTAAGTTCTTCCGCATGACTTGATATTACATTACGAAGAATTCCAGCAAAGTTTCCGGAAGTTGAAATATTCTCACGAAATATAGGGAACCTGGGAAAAGACAGCTCTCCTTGCAATTAGTACATTGTTGAAAGTCACACACATACACACTCGAGCACAGAGAATAAAAACAAAGCACTTTATGAAGTAAATAGATTTCTAATGAAGGAGTTAAGAATATATTTGGATGTGTGAAAAACCTATACGATAAGTTTTGAAAGATCCAACTTTGATAGATTTTTTTTAGATCCTAATGATTAAACTTGAGATAAAAGAAAGCGAAAATTCACCTTATATCGAAGTTGTAAATGCATTTAAACTTCTGAAGAGTAGATAATACTCTTCCCAATTTGAAATCACAGGGTCTTAGGCTGCTTGAGGTTATATTTGAAGACAACGAGCAATTTCGACATGTCCACCTAAGCAAGATTAGATGCCACCATGTTAATAAAAAACTCAGTTCTTAGGGGTAAAAGGAGTAAAGACTAAAGAGAACGCATGAAGCTACCTCCTTGGACTTAAACTTATGTGAATAAGCAGTCTCTCATCCCAACTAGACTCTCTTAAAGGTGCTGCATCTGCAACTCCTTTTACAGTCTGCAAGAGCAATCATGTCTCATCAGTAAGTGTGTGTGGGTAAAAATAAGCAGGTGGGATGAAATGGAGACCTGGCAAAGCACTAGAGTCGAATTCTTGAACAAGTTTTCATTCACCCATATGTAGATGCCAACCACCTTCATGCCACCAACTAGCATTCTCGAAACCTGTTCACAAACATAACAAGTTTAAGAACAAGTAGTAAATATCAAGTACCTCTTTTCCTGTTAATGCAGGTCTAATGATAAGTCCTCAAACAGAATATACAATACATATTTAAACATGCATCCCTTCCATAGAATTAGTTACATCATATTACCAGCCAATCAAGCTTTCTATTGGAAAGGACTCTCCCTTACAAACACTTAATTCCATTGATTAACTGAAAATAATGCATCGTCTTTAAATCACTCAATCCTATTGTCTTAATACTAAAGTAAACCTACTGAACCATTATATATCCACCTTCCATGGACAACCCAAAACCTTTAGAATCCGTCCTCTACCTGCCATTTCATCGTATAAACTTATGTTTGGGTATCACTTCTTTTCGAAAGTGTAGCTTAAATACTGATGGTCCTATTTCCACAAATATAGCACAATACTGTATATTATCACTTCTGTTGTAGCGCCAATAGTGCATAAGTTCTCAACAACTAGAATACTTGCACGCTTAGCATGCACTACTCTTATTATGAAGAGTGTGTAATTGTGTAAAACTGAGCAACCTAAATTATTGCAACTATTATCACAACACTATCGATAACAATACAATTTCACAAGTTACTCACTCAAAATATTTTTTATCTCTTCACTTCATTTTCTGATATCATCTTTCACCCAACTATGTTTGGCGAAACTAGTAATGGCAGTTAGCAGTAGCGGCAAGCAAGCGATAGCAGATTAGTAGTAGCAGTTTGTTTAATAAAAGTGTTTAGCGACGTAGGTGTATCAATGATTATAGTGTAAAATGATGTAAAAGCTAAGCTAAGCGCTAAAGTTTAACACTTCTTCAAGAAGTATTTGAGATGTAGCCTATTTAGGGAGTGTTTGTTTCGGCTTATATAGGCGGCTTATGGCTAATTTGGTTTTGAGCTTATGTTTCATAAACTCACTTTTTGTGGCTGATTTTGAAAGTTTTCGGCTTATATAAGCCGAAAAGTTTCAAAACAAGCCACAAAAAGTGAGCTTATGAAACACCCCCTAAGAAAAAACAAAACGCTAAACGCTCATTGCTAAACGATCTTTCAATTCTAAACGCTAAATGCTTTTATAAGCTACTTTCCAAACATACCTAAAGTGTAAAATGTCTTAAAAGTAGCGTTTAGAAAACATTAACGCATATCGCCAAACGACCTCCTAATTCCAAATCCTAACCCCTAAACGCTCCTAAACATTCACATTTCACATAAAACCGAACCGAACGGAACGGAACCGCACCTGACGAGCATGCTCGGCAACCCACTCCTTATCAACCGCCAACACCGAAACCGGCTCCACTTTCTTCCCTCCTCCACCACCTCTCTTCTTACTCTCATCCTTACTCTCAACAATCCACGTGGCATCATCCCCAGCGTCATTAACAGGTGTAGGAATCAAATCAAAGACAAATCCTTTATCTAGATTTGTACTTATTTTACCGATCACTAATCCTACCTGTTTAAATGAATAATATGATTAGTAAATATATATAAAAGAGTGTGTGTGTGTTTTTTACACACAGTGAAGGTGAAGGTGAAAGTGATGATGACCTGGCAATTGAGGCCGGAGTGACTGAGACGGTCTTCGACGGAATTGAGACGGTGTTCTTCTCCGATTACTGTTTTCACCATCCTTGACTGATCTTTGACCGTCCAAATGTGATTTTATTAATTGATTAGGGGGTGTTTGGTTATATGAAGAGCTTATGAGGTTATTAGCTTACATGTGTCCAATAAGCTTAAACTAAATGTTTTGTTAAGCTTATACGAGTGGGTTTATGAGGTTTTGGTAAGTTATAAAAGTGTGGCTTTTTTAAGTGAGGTTAGGCTTATATAACACTAGGTGAGTACCCGCGCATTGCGACGGAAAAACCCCATAGCGACTGATAATTAACGATATGCAATATTGTGGTAAGTTTTTCATGTAACGTTTAAAATAGGACGTGAAAAGATCAAAATGAAATTGCAAACACTCATAACATGCAATAAATTTATAACATGTATCAAACAACATATAAATACATTAAGTGAAACTAAAAATGAAACATTACATCATTATGAGATAATATTTAACAACGCACGTTACTCGTCGCGTAAAATTTCTTGGTACAAGATATTTGAGGTGCAGACTCCTTCTTGACCAAACTCTTTTACTGGTTTCACTAATACCTTGGTAGTTATACGTGATATCCCTCCAGACAACGCAACATAAAGCTGGTCATGCGAGAAAACAGAGTCGGACAATTAGACACCCACATTTGGAATTGTTTGCCCCTGAACTTTGTTGATAGTTATCGCAAAGCTAAAGCGGACAGGGAATTGTGTTCTCTTTAGTTTGAAAGGGAACATGTCTTATTCAGATAGAGCAAAAGGAATTATTGGCAAGAGTACTCTAACTCCAGCGTGTTGTCCGACATCAATTTTAGCATTGATGACATTAGGATCAATTCTTGCTCTTCAATTCGTGTATACCAATTCGTATATATTTGCTATTTAAATCATATCATTGCTACATATAACATAAATCGATATTTTAATGATGGTTGATTGATTTAGTATATCAATTTGATTTGCACTTTGAATTTTAACAAATGCACGGTTTCCATTTACAGTAAATGGAAAGGATACACAACTCATATGACAACTATACTTGATATCTTTAGATTAAAATGCGACACCACTTAATTTTAATGATGGTTGATTGATTTAGTGGCGCAAATTGTATTTTTAGCGCTAAAAATCCTTTTCGATGAATAGTTTTTCTAATGCATGATTGAACAATGGCGGATATTTATAGCATGGTGCTCGTGCATAGCGACGGCGATGAGTATTTACCAATAAACAGCTTCCTCAAGACACTATGTTTTATAGTTTTGCTTTTTAGTTGAAAATGAAAAACTTTATTTAGGGTGTGTGGTTTGTCCTCTTTTCGAATGGAATGTGATTTGCCCACTCTCACATTCTATTTGCACACTTTAAACTTTGTAGTAAATAGTGTTGGGATATGTACATATATCAAATAATATATGTTCGGGAAATTACGTGAGCCTATGGGGGCACACACGTATACACAGATGATACGTTTATTAATGTAATTAATATATTTAATGTATATTAATTATATTAATATGTTTCACAAAATAATTAAATGGTTGTTAATTATAAACATTAGACGTTATAACTAATTAATAGATATTAACAAGTAAAGGACTTGTTTGTACGAAAAGCAAAACCCGTGGGGTGTTGGTTATGACCGGTCGAACTAAAGGAGTATAAGGGAGGAGAGTGTCAATTTATGAAACTTGAGGAGGTGCTCTAGTCTAACTTGGAAAACAAGTTTAAAGACTATATAAATACCCCTTAGAGTTCATAAATCAAAATATACGATATACATATCCCTCACATTCTTTAAGCCCTATGTTCGCATGCTTTTATAATATATGCATGCACATTCTTGCTTGCATGATATATTTAATTTGCATGGAAAACTAAAACGTATGGCTTTTTCATGCAATATCATTGCATGCATATTATTCTCCATGTGATGTTCGATGATCAGTAATATATCCTTAGGGGATTCGATCGTATGACGACAAGGACCAAAACAAGAACATCGTGTTGCGTTGTTTTATTCGTGAAGCAAGTACTAGCATCCTAGCGTATCTCGGTGACGTGTAGTGTATGCACACCATAGAGGTTATCTATTTTGGTAACTTATTTAGTTTGCGTGGTATTCAATTTATACACACGCGTATATTCAAGAACGGTGTTCGTTAATTGCTAAAAGGTACGTGTTCTTGATCCCTTTGTTAATTACATATTCTATACGTGTTTTATGTTTTCCGCTGCGTACTCGTGATATATTTAATGGTTAAATAGATGTAAAAACCCAACAGTGGCATCACGAGCCATCGTATAGAATTTGTAGTTACAAAGTAATAAAATTTGACAAATTAGGATTCTTGATTAATTTTTTAAGCCCTTTGGGCGTTTTATGCATAAAGATTCGATCTTTGTGCATCAAGATTCAATCTTTATTGATTATAAAATTAATTAGACGAATTCTAGGTTGTATGAAATTTTATGGATAAAACTTGATGCGTTTAATTGTTAATTGATCAGTTTTATGTTTAAAATTAATTGTTAATTCGGCATCCATGATAAATACATGCAATTTATCATGGAGAGATATGTGATATAAATCTTGTTAATTGTTAAAAGAGTTTTATGCAAATATGATGATCAAGAATTAAAACATAGACATTAAATTTATGTGGTTTCGATCCACGACTTTAAAAGCTAGGGAAGACCTTAGCTATGTCTTTATGGGGCCTAAAGGTTGTTTTAAATTTTATGTGCTATGTGGTATATATTTGTATATGGCTTACGCAATCGATTATATCGATGGATGTGGCCGGAGTTTTTAGGACGAAGGAGCCTTATATGAATATATACATGTTTTAATTATTAGATAATTAGGATCATAATGGATATTTGCATGACTTAATTGTTAAGTGTTTCTTTTGAAATAAGTGTTATATGTATTAGTTTTGTGTTTATGTTATTTTATTTTAAGTTTGACTTGTGAGAAAATAAAAGGGTTTTTCAGAAAACAAACATAAACATGACTAATGATTATCGAAATAAGATTTATTATGGACTATCTAATGCAAAAAGTCAAAAGTGGATTCGGCTTACATTAAAGTATTAATTTTTATCAATGACGTAATTTGCAAAAGTACTATATAGTTGCAAGGATAAGGTTCGGGGAGACTCATCAAGACTTCGGTCTTGTAGATACCATTACCCTATAATACCTGACTACGTTGTAGTTTCCTTACCTTGCAAAAGTCTAGGGTTTGAATGATTTTTAATCATTCTTTAATCTTTTCCCGCGATAAAAAGCAAATATTTATATTTAAAGATACGTTGAATCGTCAATTTTAAGGTCTCACTATTTATGTATAAGATACGATGATAATAGGTGATACCGTAATAATAACTTAATTGAGAATAAATTTTTTATTAAAATCTATGATACGAAGATGTATGCATCTTTTTGATTGATTTTCTTTTTCGTTACATCAAAATCTGATTG